>VWZV01004044.1:249294-266777 GCA_013397155.1 Irena cyanogastra
GGCCCGGGAGGGAGATGCGTGCGAGCCCCGGGCGGCGGCGTTGCCCGGAGCGCGGCGCGGGCAGCGGGGTTCCCGCAGCGCTAAGCGCGGCCGCCGCCGTCCCGTGCGCCGCGGCCGCAGGGCGCGGGGGGCGGCCTCTAACTTTCCTTGTCCCGGGAACTGCGGCCGCCCGAGGGGACGCCTGCTTTTGGCAGGGAGGAATACTCGGGAAACGTGGGCTCTGAGGACGAACCTCACGCCCTAAGGCCCCTTGGTAGCTCGAGGAAGTGCTTGCCTGGCACGGGTACAGAGCCATCGGTTGTTGCCTGGGGCTTTTCCCACGGCCACCTTTCCTGTATTTTGGCACAATTGGCTTTGGTCGTGGATCCTGTTACTGGTAAGGCTCTGGCGATTTACCCTTAGCCGAGTTAGTGCTTGATGTATGCTCAGGTCTTTCACACGTGTGTGCAAGTAGTGTGCGCGCTGTGTTCTTGATGCACTGCAAAGACCTGGCTGTCACCCTCTGCTTTCAGAAGCTCCTGGTTGGGGGTACAAGAGGCAGGAACTATTGTGCCGTGGTGCAGGTTGTTCCAAGAAGCCTAAGGGGAAAGACATCAGCTATAAAATTGCTTGATTGAAAGACTGTAACTTCCTCGGGGCAGTTCCTGGTGTCCTTACGCCCTCAATGCACACATGTGATGTACATGCTGTGTGTACATGGATGTGGCAAACATCTGTGTTCAGAACATTCTTGTACTTTATCTGCAATCTTGTGTTAGCCCTTGGCACCTCTTGGTCTGTGTGGCTGCTTGTATACTGAAACATACAAATCAGCTGAAAATTGTGTGTTTCAGTACACATGTGTGCATGTATACACCCACATACTCTTTCCATCCTGAAGTATGTGCCTGAAAGTTACTGGAGTAAATACTTCAGAAAGAGTGAGCATGAAAAGGTTTCTTGATTTTATAGTATTAATCTTATTTATTTTTCCAAGTAATTTTCCACTACAAGTCATCAAAAACTTCATGAAAGTCTCAACTGCAAAAGCAAATAAGTGGCCAGCTTGCCTGTGCTGCTGGTGCTTGGGGTGCTTTTACAGATGACTGTTGCAATTCCTTTCATTATTAAAGAAAACTAGTTGTGAGGAGTTGGTGACTCTGCTTTGATGTATTTCCAGTAGTGTCTGTTTCTCCGGTTATTGCAAGTATGCTTACTGCCAGGTTTTTATTGATGCTTGTTGGGATTTTATATGTATATGTACCTTAAGCAGGCACAGTAGCATATTGCAAAGTTTGCATATTTTCCCAACTACATGTAATAAGACAGCCTTTTTCAAAGTCGAAAGTATAATTAATTACTCATATTTTCTGAGCAAAACGTTCAACAATGGCAGGAATCAACTTGGAGTGTTGAATCAGGCAAATTCACTCCTTCAGTGATGTAGCTGCCAGGACATCTGACAACTGGGAAATACAGAAGGTCAGCTGGAAGTTGTAGCTTTCTTTCCCTTTCAGTCCATTGTCTTCATTTGTTTTAAAATTTTGGTAATTTCATTAGCTGAACAACTGAAAACATACTAGTTCTAGCTAATACAAGAAAAAAAATGTTAGCTGTACTTGCTGGAATAGAACTAGAGCTACTCCACCTTAAGTGGATCAGTAAAGGTTGCACTAAACCACATAGGGGCTTCCCTTTGGTTTGACATCTGTGGTTTATGAGAACTTAATTGGGACTTCAAATAGAGACTTGATTGTATAATTGAATGGTTATTTATTACAAATATTGCGCACCATTCATAGTGTAAAAAATTTATTTTTGGTCCATTTCTGTCTTTGTGTGGCTGTATGGAATAGGTGCTTTATCTGTCAGATCTTTTCTAAACCAAATGATTTTCCCAGGCTTGGAATGTATGCAGTTAAAAATAATAAATGATAATTTTATTTATAGTTTATCAGATCAGTCTGTTCATTGACATTTCAGTGGATAAAGAAGAAGAAGGTTTGGATTTGAGTATTTATGTCTTGTTGCAGAGTCAGAATTAAAAAGTCATTACTATAATCTTAGGCTGGTCTGGAGGGGGAGCTAGTGTCAAAGCAAAAGTGACTTAATTTTCTGGACTCCTTCAAAAGCTTGTTTGGTCATAGATTGTGCTTCTAATACAATAAGGAAAACAAATATAGTTGATGCATGCTATGTATGATTGCATTAATATGCATCTCCTGTATGATGAAAATAATCTGCAAGTGAAGTGATGTGTGATTTTTTTTTTGGGAAATAGAGTATGTGTTTTGCTATTGTGCAACAAAAACTGTATCCAAAGAACTTCAAAGTTGCAAGATCAAGCTTTTAAACATCATGAAATGGCAGAATCAGAGATTCTTGTAAGACATGTAATGTGGCCTATAAATGTAGGGTTAAATGTTTCATTTTTCCCTACAATGTTGCTTTCAGTATATAGCATAGATTGGCATAGATGGTGTTCAGTGTGTGATACTGAATCCTTTTTCTTGGTATCAAATAATGTGTGGCCTCAATATTTGTTTATGTGCTGTTCATACTGTACTTTCTTAATTTCCTCTTTTGCTGTTTCATTACCTTCAGTCTCTAGTGCCTGCATGTTTCACTAGTAATATTTTCACATAAGTCTCCTGAGATATATTATGTATTCCTTTGTGTTGAATATCCAATTTAGGACCTTTATGATACAATTTTTCAAAATAATCTATCAGTGTTTTAATGATTTATGTGTTCTAAGATGGTTCCCCATAAAGGTCTAATTTACTAACAACAATCTGGCTTTTTTTGGTTGTTTTTAATAAACCCCTCAACAGGGATCCATGAATGCATATCTAGAAAAGACCTCACTGCTTCATTTATAGTATGGTGTGTGTTGATTTAGACTGCAGTTATAAATACTTAGATCTGTAGCAGTGTTAACCCCAAGGTACTAAGTCCATAATTTTGAGGAAGAGTGGATTGCTCATTAAAAGTTTGTGGGGATTTTTGATATATTTTTATTTTCTTTTAAAGATGATTTGTGTGCAAGAAGGAAGAAGAAAATAAAATTTTCCAGGACAGTATTAATTTCCTCACATTTCCTACAATACCTGTCTTAGTAACAGCACACTTGCCAACATTTGAAGTGCATATAGCAAGGTCCTTATATAATATAAAGTTATTTACCTTTTTTTTAACACGTTGTTCAGAAACACAGCAAGATTACCTTGAGCACAAGGGCACAGAGAACAAGATCAAATAACCTTTAATTTTTGTGATGTGACTGTATATATATTTGAATTGATGGTTAGGTTTTTGATAGTCAACTGTTTAAAACTCCATAAAATTCTTTGCACATAACCAAAATGTTCAACATTCTAGATTATAAAAAAAATGTCCTGATGGACAGGAGGAAACCCTCTGTCCTGTGGGATTGCACATAAGACTGATATGCATATAGCATATAAGTCTTTAAAAATGCTGAAATTTGTCTATTTTGCCGTGAGACTTGTGCCACTTGAACTAGCTGGGAATGTGATACTAGTAATTTGTAATTCAGCTGTGCTCCAAATAATGTTGTCTGTGTATGGTTTTCTGAGATTTTGGAGTGTTTGAAAGTAGAGGTGAAACTCTGGAATCTTGGGCTCTGGAAGTGAGCATACTCTGTTGGATGCTGATTTTTCTGCTTATTCCTTGTGTGATGTCCTTGTCCCAATCTTCTTTGTCCTATCCTGAAATTTTTATCACAATCCTATTTTCCCCAAGTGAACAGTTTGTTTCTTGCTAAAGGGCTTTCTATCTGACATCCAGTACTGCTGTGCATAGAGGTTCTAACTAATAAATTGTTTATCCCAGTCTCTTTCACTTCTTGAATCCATTCTAGCTTTTTGCAGTCCTGTCTGCTGGTCTCAGGTTTCTGTCCACTACCCTCAGTTTCACATCCAGTTCTCTGTCATAAAAAGGATCTCTCCTCTCTATGTTGTACATTTCCACTAGCTCCTGTAGTTCTGTCTGCTGTGGTTTTCCACCTTCAATTTTGTGTTTCATTTTTCCTGGCTTCCATCATCTGAATTTGTTTTATCCTTTCCTGCCTGTCTTCTACCAATCTCAGACTTGGTCTGTATCCCAAACTCAAGATTGTGTTCACTGTATCAAGTGTATCACCTTTTCCCTACATTCTAGTTCTTTCTTTAGTCAAATTTTATTGGTTCCTCTCTTTTCCACCCTTTTGTTTATGTGGATAGCTTATGTTTTCATACTTGTTGGATCCAGCAGGGGTATCACTGAGGATAAATTTAGGTGCCAGTGATCCATCCTGCTAGTCAGGAAAGCAAGCAGGCCTGTCAAGAGATGAGCTTGACTTTGTGGGAAACTCATGTCTGAGCTGCAGTGCAAAAATGGGATATGCAAACAGAGGCAGCTGGGACAGGCTACAAAGGAGAAATTTAGAAAAATTGTCCTTGTATGTAGGGATGACATCAAGAGAGCCAGTGCTCACCTAGGGATGATGCTTAGGAGGGAGATCAAGGGCAGCAAGAAGAGTTTCTTGTAGTACTTGAGTAGTGAAAAGCAGGACAAGTAAAATACAAGCTTCTTCTGGGATGTGATGTGTCATAGTGACAGTGGGTACAGATAAGGCTGGGGTACCCTGATCCTTCTGTTCCTTAGTGAGTCATCACCAGCAAGGTCTCCCAGGCCTCTATGCTTGGTAACAAGGGTTTGAGGAGAGCAGCTGCCAGCAGTGGCTGAGGATTCACTTGGGGATTTTTGAGACAACTCATAACCTACCAGTGCATGGGGCCAAAAGGATTGTGCCTGTGAATGTTGATTGAGCTGGCTGGAGTCACAGTGAGGTCCTTCCCTATCATCTTTGAACCATCTTGGAGATCAGAAGACCTTCCCAACTGCTGAACAAATGCATATGTTGCACCCTCCAGAAAAGGCCAAAATACAGCCCAAATAGCTACAAACTGGATAGCTTCCTGTTTGTCCCTGGGGAAATAAGGACTTGGGTTTTCTTGGAGCACATTTCTGATGACAAGAAGGAAGTGAATGGGAGTAATCAGCATGGATTTATCAAAGGTAGATCATGCATGACGAGGCAGACTGCCTTCTATGGTAAGCTGACTGAATGTTTGGATGAGGTAAGAACAGTGAATTTAATTTTCCTGGACTGTAGCAAGATTTTCAACTCTGTCTCTCTTCTTGTATCCAGATTTGGACATGGCAGGTTGCTGGAGAGCTAGACGATATAAAAAAGACTGGTTGGATGGATGGATGGATTCGGAAAGAAGTGCTTAATGTGTCATATAGTGGGGCTGGTGAAAAGAGGGGTACTGCAGGGATTTGTCCCGAATAGTCACAAAGTGTGCTCTTGTGCTTGCAGATGACACCAAATTGGGAGGAAATAGTTGCTATGCTTGATGATGGGGCTCCCACTCAGGGGGACTTTGTCACTGTGAACACAAGGCTCATCTGGAGCTTTATTCAAGAATAAATGCAAAGTCCTGCACCAGTGAAAGAGAAGCACCTTGCAGTGATACAGGCTGGAGACTGACAGGCTGGAAGGCAGCTCTGATGGAGAAACCTGGGGTCTTGGCAGGCAGCACTCTGACCATGGATCAGCAGCAGCGTGCCTATGCAGGATCATATGGTTCCCAGCCACCAGTGTAAAGCACAGCACTGAGGGCTATGGAAAAGGAAAAAAAAAATGAACTCTGTCTCAGTTGGACCCTATAAAAAGGACATAAAAGATCATCCAGTTCCAGCCTCCCTGCCATGTGTAGGGACACCTTCCACTAGACCAGGTTGCTCAGAGCCCCATCCAGCCTGGCCTTGAGCAGTTCCAAGGAGGGGGCATCCACAACCTCGCTGAGCAACCTGGTCCAGACTTCCACCACTTTCACAGTAAAAAACTTATTCCTAGTATCTTATCTAAACTTCCCCTCTTTCAGCTGAAGGCTGTTCTCCCTTGCCCTATCACTACATGCTTTTGTCCCTCTCCAGCTCCCAGTCCCTCTCCAGCTGTCGTGTAGACCCCCTTTAGGTACTGGAAAGTGCTCTAAGGTTTCAGGAACCTTCTCTCCTTTTCTTCTCCCTTTCCCTCTCACTCTCCACAGCCCTGACTCTCTCAGCCTAAAGAAAAGAAAAGCAGCAATATCCTGGACTCTTATGAGAAGGAACGTAGCCAGCAGATGGAGGGAAGTGATTGTCCCTCTCTACTTGGTGCTCATTAGACTGCATCTAGAGTGCTGTGCCCAGTTTTGGGACTCTCAATACAGGAAAGACATTGATAAATAGAAGTGAAGTTGATGGAGGACTACCAAGATGATTAGGGAGCTGGAACACTCGTCCTGTGAGGAGAGGCTGAGAGGGTTAGGTTTGTTCAGCTGGAGAAACAGCTTGTCTCAGTGGGATCAAACAACAGCATACTGGGGTTTTTTTTGTGGACATCACTGAGAAGATGGAGTCAGACTCTTTTACTGAGGTGTGTGGGGAGAGGACATGAGGCAGTGTTCATAAATTGAAACACAGAAAGTTCAGGCTGGATATAAGGAAAAGCTCTTTCCATGGGGGCATTGAAGCTGTGTAAGAGGTTGCCCTGAGAAGCTGTGTAGCTTCTGTCTTAGAGGTTTTCAGGACCCAAATAGGAAAGCTAAGCAACCCATTCTTATCTCATATCTGACTTTGGGCAGGAGATTGGACTCAGGGACGTGTGGAGGTCCCTTCTAAGCTGTTATTCTGTGAGTCTACAGCTGTGGATCTTCAGTTCCCAGAAGCCTTACAGGAATGGAACAAGTACAGACAGAATATGTAGGTGGCTCAGCTGCAACATATCAAAACAAAATCAGTAACAGTAACATTACAGTGAGCTTGACAAAAGCATCACTTGGCTATCAGGGTAAGCATTTTGCTGTCTGTTAGAAAGATGCATGTAGAGCTTAAAGCATAAGGGTGATTAAACTGATTAAACTTTTTGAAGAAAAATAACCTTTTTTAATGAGGCAAAAGTGTATTTTTATGTAGCTTTCCTTGGAAAGAGGAAAAGCATGTTTTGCATACCATGTAAAAATTGAAGCAGCTTTGACATGGACACCTGGCACAGAATGGGTCATCTTGAAAAGCCTTTGGCAACTTAAACTGAATAATGATTCTTCTACAAGGAAGTATCTGTCAGCCTTAAAAATTGGTGATCTCTCTTGGTCATTTTTCATGATATGTATGTAAATTCATATTATGTAGCTCATAATGCATCATTTCAAGGTGGTGATTTTCTGACAACCTGTTAAATCAGTTGCAATTAATTCTGATCCCCCCACCTCCAAATATTGTATACTAAATCCCTCACATGATTATTGTTTCTTCCTGCTCTTTTCTCCCTCTCCTGTCACATTTTCAGGATGGGGAATACATAAAGGAAGAGAAGTAGTCCTAAGATGCAAGGAGCCCAGTAACTGTTTTGGAAGAGTTTGGCTAAAAGTCTTCAAATCAGAAGAGTTGCCTGTTGCAGAGAACTACTGTGAAATAACAGGCTGGCTGTGTATGTATAGTTAAGATTTATTTTTTGTTTTTGTTATTTAAGTATGAGATGTGATATGAGGAATCTTTTTCTGAGGTTTTTGTCTCTTCATTTGTATTTGCTAACCTGTACTCTTTAGGTATCTTCCCTAAAACAACTGGTGATTTCTGTAGCAAAGCATAGTTTCCATGAATCAATGATTGTATTTAGTTCTTCAAATATTAGATATTTATAAGCATAATGTGCGTACTTTATTTTCAGAATATATAACATGGTAAAAATAAATACTTCATCTGACGGTCATTCTAGAGCTTGATGAAGTTTGTGCTGCTACAATTGCTTTCTGGTAGCAATATTCTGAATGTAAACGCTTTTTAGGAGTGTGCTTTCATTATATGTTTGCTTCATAATCTTACAGTATGATGAATAATTTTATGTAATGTTAGAGAATTTCTTTTGTGAGGCAGTTAATAGCCATAAATATCGCCATGACATTATTAATTCTGCATGTTACAGACTCTTTAGAAGCTTGTGGAACATTGCTGTGAATATCTTATGGACATCAATTTTGACTTGCTGTGAATTAACTTTTTCTTCAAAGCATTGCTCTTACAAAAGGTTTTGTAAAAGAGCAGTAGGAATTCTCTTCCAGTGTTAATCTTTAGCTTATTATATTACTTATGTTGTACTTTACCATAGTTTGTTTGAACAGTGACACAGTAACTTTTCAAGGTAAATCTGATTTGTATAGGTACTGATATATTTGTTAAGCTTTTTGGAATTTCTTTTTTGAAGGTGTTTCTGTGCGTGTATGTAATAAATATTAAAGTAAGTATTTATCCAATATGCTGTTTATTGAAGAGTTCATAAAACATATTTGTAAAAAAATTGTTTAAATTATTAATGTTTTCAATTACAAAAATTTCTTCTTAAAACCCTTTGCATCTAAGGAAAATCCTGTCGACCCAGTTCAGAATGTGAGCTTTCGGATTGCCCGGAACCTTTTTCTTTAGCTTTGTGCCTCAATTTATGATGATAAAATGAGTAGTATAGCTGATGTGCTATACTTAGCTGACATTTTTTCTTCTATTGGGTGTTTGCTAAACGACTTCCTTTGTTTGACAATCAGTGCTCACACACCAACAGCAAAAACTGTTCCCTCTCAAGGATACAGTCATCTAATGTGTTGATGGATACTCTGTCCCCCCACCCCCTTTCTGGTTTTCTCCCACTCCTGATTGTTAAAAACCATTCATGGCCTGGCACCTATGTCTTTAGCTTCTCTCAGCTGCCTAGGCAAGCATTTGTTTCTTATTTAGGGCAAGATTTGAATATACAGGAGAAAAACTTAAAACCAAACATAAATGTTTTCCTTACTTTTGAGGGTTTCACTGAGACACATTTGTGGTATTGTGCCATGTCTCAGTATGCTTAGATAGTCTCTGCCCTTCCTTTTTCTGTAGTCTGGGGTTTAAAATGACTTGTTCACAGTTTACAATCTTCTCGATGCACGTCTTCACATTTCTGTTGAATAACTAAATCTGTTTCACAGTTATCTTGGGATTTGTTTTTTAACAGTACATCATATGACTTTTTGATCTGTCTATTGCTTGGAGTGTTTTTAAGTTATAGCAGCTGGGACAGCATGAATTACACCTTTTTCCTCATGTGGCCCACTGGAGGCATTCAGTGGCATTGAAAGATGTTCTCCTTGAGTTATTCTTCATTGCAGATGCCTACTCAGCAGTCTGGAGTTCAGATTGAGCTGCTAGACATTCTCTTTGCAATGGTTTTTGTCTTTTTAACGTCAATGAGGTGGTGCTGGACTAGGTATCAATCCTCTGAAGTTTGCTCTGCCAGGCTGTAAAGATGGATGGCAATTTTGGTAATATGGGCAGCTTACATTACACCCTATGACAATATTTTCAAATTCTGCAGATATATGCTTTGTGTACTTCCTAGGGAGCAGGGGATGTCCCCTAGCAGGTGGTTGATGTTTTTTTCTGATGTAACACTTTTTTCAGTAGCAGCAGGATCCTTGTAATGCATGTGAGAAAGCTCTTTTATCCTTCTTCACCTAATTACAGTAGGTAGTGCTCTTCCAGATGAGGAATTCAGTATAAGTACAGCAAAGAAATGTTTGTCTCTCAAGGAACCAGGCATACATATGAGATACAGAGAGATCAGCATAATTTAAAATGCTTGTTTGATTTTCCTGTACAACATACTGCAGCATCATACATAGGTAGTGTTAGTAATTCTGCAGATTCTGTGTCTACAGAAGAGCTGAGAGTACGTGGTCTGTATTCAGGTGCTTGCTCTTAAGACTCTTCTGTACGTGTGCACAAAGTCACTCGCAGTTTAGCCTTAGGCACACTGAACACATCTAGTTGCTTCAAGCTGTTGGAACAAGGATAGGAAATATCCCAAGGACTGAAATCTGACATAGAGTTATAAAACTGTGTGTTGAGATGTAACAAGATATGCTGGCATCTCTTCACCAGAGATGTTTCGATGCTAGGCTTTCCAAAGGATGAGTTTGAAATACTGTTTTACAGAGCATTGAGTTTTGCTTACTTCCAAATCTGCTGTGTCCTGAAGTCCTGCAGCAGGTAAGATCCTGCTGTCCTGGCTTTGAAGAGATAGTCACAGTTTTGTGACCAACTGTCTTTTCAGCTAAGACTTCCAAGACTGAGCCTTTTGTGGCACATGTTGTTATGTAGACTGTGAGTACATTTACTATTCCAGTGGTATCAGTCTCAGGTTTGCTGTTTGAGAGCTGTTGCTCTTTGAGGTGTGCTTGCTCATTCTTCACAAGAATGGAAGGGGAACTGACTCATTTGTATGCCTGCTGAGTGGGTTGGTTAACTGCATGCATGTCCCCAGTGTTGGTTTGTTCACAGTCACAGGTTTCACCTGTGGTTAAAATACCCTTTTATCCAACTTTTTATGTCAAGTGAACATCTGTTGTCATTAGGAAAAGATTGAATCTAAGTCCTTTTTATCTGCAGTTTTTGTTGATGTGACGTATTTCTCCTCCACCCCATCTGTTCTTCGATTGGTCTTTTTATATTTCTTAAATTTGGGGATGCCTTTTGTAGTACTTTGGCTTGTCTGATTCCAGGTTTTCTCTTGCTTACCTAACATCCTACTTTCTCTGGTGGAGAGCTCTTTTCTTAGAGGAGAGATTTGGAAGATGAGCATAAAACTGACTGTGGTACAATATAGTACAGACTTTCAGGTGTTTTCAAGTCATGCCATGCTGATTAAGGCATTGGTATGACATCCTGAGTGTCATGGAGTCATAGACTGGTTTGGGTAGGAAGAAACCTTAAAGATTGTTGGGTTCCAACTCCCCTGCCATGTGCAGGGATACCTTTAACCAGGTTTCTCAGAGCTCCAGCCTGGCCTTGAATGCTTCGAGGGATGGGGCATCTGCAACTTCTCCAGGCAACCTGTTTCAGTGCCTCACCACCCTGACAGGAAACAATTTCTTCCTGTTGTCTCATCTAGATCTACTCTCAGTTTTAAGCCATCCCCCATTGTCCTGCCGCTACATGCTCTTGTCAAAACTCTCTCTGTCTTTTTTGCAGACTCCCTTCAGGTACTGGAAGGCAGCAATTAGGTTACCCTGAAGCCTTCTCTTTTTCAGGCTGAACAAACCTAATTCTGTCAGTCTTTCCTCATAGGAAAGGTGTTTTGCTATAGATTGTTTAGAAAATGAAATTATTAATCTTGGCCTTTTGATTTTATAGATTTATATGACTAGTTTTTCATGCTTTCAAAAGTTTGAGGTAGTAAATGGAGGTAATAGTTTAGTGTCCCATCAGAAATGTTAACCAGGATATCAATTACATGGTTATATTTGGAAATAAGTGGGAAAAATAGTAAGCAGAATAGTATCTTGTTTTTTTCATAGTACTATCTTGAAGGTGCATGGAGATTCTGAACAGCTTTCACACTCAGTCAGACCTTTTGACTTTCTTCATGTTTATATAGCTAATATAAATACAGAAACACTTTTTCACAGTTCTTAAATTTTCGTTTAAATATATTTCCTCGTGATGCTGATGTGAAATGCTGCAATATGGTCATACTGTGTTAGACAGCAAAGGTGCAACCTGGGTATTTCTGAAAATTGTTTGCTGCTGAAAAGTTTGTAAATAATGGGTAAAACTCACTGACTGGAAAGTCAAACATATTTAGCCAGCTTTTTGTTTCTTAAAGGGGCTTACTGTGATCTGACTTCTAGGACAGTAAAGAACTGCTTGTGTACTTAATGTTCTCCGTGCCATCCTGTTATGCAAGAGCTCCTTGAAGTCATAAGCAAATAGGGAATCTTTAGATTGCTAACCTTTTGTTAGTGGCTTTTCTCTTGAAGTCTTCTGCAGTTTGTCGTATTTAACTTCTTGCTGTCCCTGGTAGAAGCAACCACAATGAAATTGATTATTTATCTGGTTTAAGCATATCTTATCCAAAAAGGTAATAGTTTTAACTGTTCTTTTTGAAATCATTAGTTCTGTGACATGGAAGCATTTGGAATGCTCCTTTGGACAGTTATTTTCTTGGTTTTTGCTTGAAAATATTTTATTAATATGGTGTTTATTAACTGCCATCATCTGGTGTTGAATTTTGTCTAGAGCTCAGGGCCCTTAGATTATGGCTTTTTGTTTTTTTCTTATGTTAGGTCAAATGTGATTGTAGATAAAAAAATGCTGTGAACCATGGATTCCCATCCGAGAATTCTTCAGCTGTGTTTGGATATGCTGTGTGAAGACTTACTGTTATTTTGAAGGTAGATAGCCCCAGATGTGCAGTTAGTATGTGCTAACATAAAAAAGTACAGTGTGACAGTATTTAAGAATAAACAATGGTAAACCAAAATGGAATGTTGTTTGAACTTCTTTCTCATGGCACTTGTACTATTACAGGTGTCTTTCTCCCCTTAATTGCACTAATTACATATGTGTAATTGGTGACAGCATGTATAGTGTGTAGAGAAAAGATAAGTGGAAGGCAGACTCGTTAGTTCTTGAGGGTGCATTTTGAGCTTCAGCAAAAGATTTTGTCTCTCATGTGTCTTTTATCCTGCACTTTTTCGGCTTTAGACTTTGTTTCCTGATGGAAATGTATAAAGTGTAGTGACAAGTTTGTCCTTCTTTATCCAGTAGGGGCTCTAATGAGTTAAATGATGGACAGCACTGATGTCAAACCGTATCTCTGTAAAACTAAGTGTACAGTGAAAGCTGCTACAAATTTTGCTTGTATATCAGGTTTAAGGTTACATCTGATTTTTTAAATTTTGTCTCAGTGTCTTTTCTTTTGTGTTTCCCAGAGTTCATCCATATACTACCTTTTCTTTTCCTGCTGTCCTGTTACTGGGATCAGGATTTAGCAAAACTCCATTTTCATAATTCTGTATCTCTTGGTGTTTGAGTACTGCCTTGTTTTCTTTGCTTGGTGTCTGCCAGCATCTCTTGACTGATGGGAAAGGGTTATCTATGGTTAAATGAAACAGCTGTTACAGAGGAAAACAGAAGTGATGATGCTTGGTACAATTTATTTCTTTGCTGTTTGAAAACTGGGTTATATGTGTAGTGTAGATTAAACTTATTCATATTATATGCATATAGAGAGATGTATGTACAAAACTATATAATTATACCAGATTATGCTGGTCACATAGAGTGGCTTGTACCACAGTCATTGGGTAGTGTAGGGAAACCTGACTTACTACCAGTGTGTACTTGCTTTGGGTGTGAACGAAGCACTTTTTTGTGGAGCCTTTAACCCGTAGTAAATTCATTGCAGTGTCTGTCTGCTCTCCTTCATACATTATAAACTGAAAGAGAAAAAAAGATGAAAGTCAACTCGATTGAAAACCAACATGTAACTTTGTTACTTTTTATGCCAAAGTAGGAAGGACATATGTATAATTTGCTAAATATTTTCTTCATAAATTAAGCATGAGAGGAGTAAGAAAGTTATACAAGATTGGCTAATCGACAGTAAAAGTGGGAGATAGGAAAGTAACAACCGCTTCAGGAGGAACATTGAAATGTGGATTTAAAGGAACAGTCTCTCAATATCATGCTGCTTTAGTCTGTGGTGAAGCCTGCTCAAGGAAAAATGTCGAAAAGTTTTCAAATACCAGCAACTTAAAAGACCTGAAATCTCTCTTAAATGAAATGTACTCTAGTATTAGTACATGTTTTTTTGGTCTAACATTTAGGTTCTATAAAACTTGGTGTCTAGTATCAAGAAATAAATTCAAAGGCATTTTCTGTTGCACTGAATGATATAAATTGCATGGGTTTTCTGTATCATATTTACACTGATGGAATTATATTTAATACAGAATTTCAGTTTCCTTCATTATCAGGCACCTAACAGACATTGCAGGAAGGTCTTTCAGATTTTGTTTGAAAATCCGTGACCAGTTCTTTGATCTTAATTGCCAGGATCTTAAATTTGATGGTCTTCTTGACTGTGTTTGAGGATTTGTTTGAAGATCTACCTTTGATTAACCTGTCTGATGAACATTTACCATGTCTGATAAACATGAAGCTGCACTGCTCTCAAGGGAGAGAGTGTTGTGTTCCTTTTCTTCTCAGCTTCCTGGTTGCCGAATGCTGCTTGTATCTGTTCTTAGCCTTCCCACGGAGGAGCAGTGGCAGCAGCACAGAATTGATGCTATCTTCGAAATCTGCACAGCTGCTGGTATGGGTCTGAGTCACAGCAGTGAGGTTGACCACAATCTTGTTAATGCATTGCTACTTGACCAGTCAGTTAATAAAAGCAGAGCCACTCAAGCTGATCGATGACAGACTTTGGAATAAAGTGCTGAGTTTTATTTGGTTCTTGTTTGAAAAGCTTTAAAGGAAAGATGCAATTATGTAGGAATTCCTAGTATAATTTCCATAGCAAAATCAAACCATGTGCTCACTATAGGTAAATTTGAAGAAATCACCTTTTTGAGAAGGTAGAAAGAAATGAAGAAGGAAAAAGGTGAGGTATCTAAGGCACAATAGAAAATGTGATTTCTTTCTTTTAATTTACTAAAGGAATTGCTTCAATTCATACGTAGAGGATTTTTAATAATTCTGTTGGGGTTGGTATTTCTCATGTGTGTTCACATCTCTTTCAATATAAATTTTCTCTGACCGTAAAAGACTTGAGTAATGGTGTTTGTAGGGGTAGCTGGTATTTGCAGTGGGTAGTAAGGTGTATATTTTTTAATTTTAAAAAAACTTTACCTGCTTTATGTCGATAGTGTGAATTAAATTCCACAGTTTAAAATGATTCTGCAAAATTAATAGCAAGGTTCTCTAGCTTTTGTTATGTAAATATGAACTAGAAACAAGGGAGACTTTTTTTAAAATTGGCTTACAGCCATGTTCCTTTGTGTTGTGTTTTCAGCATCGCAGTTGTTTTTCAGTGACATGTATGGTACTGTCTTTCTTCTATGAAGCTTGCTGATTTTTTTTCCCTGTGACTGTCAAACGTTGTCTTTTGATAGGATGGCCTTTCTCTTTTGAACTAATTGCTGGTAACAAATAAACATAACTGGCAACTGGTAACAAATAAACATGAGGCTGTACTGAATGAACAATTTCTTCCCTCAAATTCAAATCCAGGTCTGATTTTTTAAAAAAATTTTTTCTTGACCTGATTTTAAATGAGCAGGTTTTGCCAGCATTTCAGCTTGTAGATTGTTATTTCTTCTGTATGTTGACTGTATTCTCACTTAACAACATTCTTAATTGGGTTTTCCTGACAGCTTTTTTTCCAGTCTTTTCATTCGTTAGCCTGTGTCTACAGGGAGTGTTCGTTCTGTGTGATTTTCTTTCCTTTAAATTTTCTCATTCTTTTGGTTGAATTTCTAAAGATAGTTACTACGTTCTCCTGTTTTTTTGGGGTTTTTTTTGTTTTTTTTGGTTTTTTTGGTTTTTTTTTTAATGTACTTTTCCAGACTTTATCTGCACTTAATTTTAGTTTCCTTAATCTGGTTTGATTTCAAATCCCTTTTGGCTACATCATCACTAATAAAGTAGACCATTGTCTGTTACTGAGGACAGCTGGCACAGATTGAGATTTGTCTTTTCTGTTAATCCTGCAGCCTTAAAACAGGTAGCTGTGTGTGCAGTACTGTTGGAAGCTTTCCCAGCCATGTGATAACCCTCAGATTGTTCCCAGAGGTTGGGGGAGTGCAGTTGGCCTTTATCAAAAGTATTTCAGGACTTGTTCTGACATGGTGATTTGCATTTCAGTGTCTGGGAAAGTTTTAGTCATTAATGTATTGATGTAACCTTTAAGGTTAATTTTTGTATAGGCAATAGTTATGCCAGTTACCAACTAGAGGTTAACTCAGTTTTATCATCTGTTTGCTAAAAGGCCTACTCTGTGAATCATTAATGTTAAATCTTATGCTTTGAATGATTCTGCTAGCTGACTAGAAAAAACCCCAAACCATACCCAACAACTAAAAAAAACAACAAAAAAAATGATCTCAACAGTCCATCCAACTCCCTCATCCACTTAAATTTTTTGGTTTGGTAATTTATAGGAGGTCTACATTTTCCTGCTCCCTGTAACTTCCCCATTCTAATGTTATGCGGCGTGTTTGGCTTCATTTGCACTCTGTATTTCAGAACAGAAATCTGAACACTAATCTTAAGATATTCAAGAGAAGACTTCCTGCCCCACCCTATATATCTGTCCTTCCTGAGCCAAGTATGCCTTCTAACAGGGTGGAGTATCTCATGAGATGTGTTGTGTCGGTTGAGTTATGTTTTTGTTTACTTTCTGAGATTTCCAGCTACCCTTTTTTTTATTCCCCTAGTTCTTGTGCTAGCTCACTGAGAAGCAGAAGTTTACAAGGAAGCTCTGGAGATATTCTACTGTTTGCCACCTTCTCCTCCCTGTGACCCTTTAGCTACCCACGCTTGCCACTCATTCCTTTGGAGCTGTGATCTAGGTTGCCATTTGTAAGTCTTGTTATTTTATTAAAGAGGACAGTCTTTGCCTTTAATTTGCTCACTGGTGATTTGAATGACAGCAGAGTTTTAGCCTGCCAGGCTGAGAAGCACAGATGGCACTTCACATGGCTGAGAAAAAGTGGAACTCTGGGGAAAAGAAGCATATGTTTTCCTGGATTTGAGAGAACTAAAAGGGGTCCAGTGCTTGAAGTGTTTTTCCAAATTTTCCCCAAATTTGCACTACACAGGCAGTAGTGCAATGTATTAACAATGTTACTCTAGCACACATGAAACTTTGTAAAGTGAAAAATGTAGGCCTGCAGACGCTAAACAACAGTGATGTGTCTTCCAGGAATAATGGGATGTGTCAGCTAGAGCCATGTAAATAAAAGAGAGAAATGAGTTAAGTGGTTGAGCCAGTGTGTCTTGAAGGAGAGCAGCAGGAAAGAACGTGAGAACTGTGCAGTGTTACATAGGTCTATTACCTTCTGAGTCACCTACCTCCTGGCAAGTGGATAGGTTAAAAATGTGTTTATATTTGAGATGCTGTTTTGTAACTTAATTCTTCATTTGACCCTTTCATATGTCCATGAAAGAAGTCAGTGGGTTGTGCACTATTCTGTGTACTGCATCGGTTTTGTAGAGTGTTCTGAGTTTGTGCCTTGAGAAGCCATTACGTATAAAAATTACAATATCATGAAGGGACTTTGTACCTTAAAGCAACTATTTTATATTTTCTTCTGTAAAGGATAAGCACTTAATGATACTAAATTTTGTTCCTAATTGTTGTTTGTGCTGTTAAAAATGGTGTACTCTTAGAACAAGGTCAAAGTAGCAAAGTACTGTGTGACAGAAACACAAGTGTGAGGAGATCTTTGTCTTTTATGCTTATTTTGACAAATACTGAGGAATAATGCTCCCAGATCTGGCTTGATTGAAAGTAGAATTTCATTGACCAACTTGTATTCCTTCTCAAACCAGTGGTAATCAAAGCTTGTTTGAAGGGG
>VWZV01004044.1:268951-283253 GCA_013397155.1 Irena cyanogastra
CCTTTATTTCCAAAAAGATCTGTGTAAGAGGGCAAATTTATCTGGAAGGAACCACTGCCTAATTAGTGGTATTTGTAAATACTCTTGAGGTGGTTGAAACACAAATGCAAAGATTTTTAAAAATACTTTCAGTTTTTACATTATGAATAGAATTCAAATCTCAGGGATTTATTAGCAATACTAAGCTGTAAAATTGTAAACTTTTTGGTAATTTTGAATGTTTCAGAGTAGGCTGGCTGTTTTAAGATAATCACAATTTATTCAAAGTGACTGTCTATTCTTTTTATGCAGCTGTGGGAAAAAACCCCTGAGAGCTTTATTTCGGTCCTCTTAGTAATGTAGGGCATGGTGATTTGCCCAGCCTGGTAGGACTGGAAGGCCTTTTGGTACTGCTTGCAATCTGTTGCTTACAAATAAATCCACTTGTAAATTTAGTGATAGTTCTTTTCGTTATATGAAATGTACATGTTTCCACTTCATGTTTACCATGAGCCAGTCTGTCTAAATCTATTTTTCCATAGGTATGGCTCACATAATGTACTACCTTCTACTTGTTAATGAGGTTGGAAATATGAACTTGTAAGAAAATTATCATAATGCTTCATACAAAAGTAAGAGTAAGCATCATTCTAGACCATGCTCTAATGTGTTCCCTGTAGGGATGCCTCTTGCAACATGTGGACTCTGAATTTTGTTCTGCTTGGCTTCTTGAGTCACCTTCAGCTGAAAGTTTCACCTCTCCATTTTTGTGAAGCAGGCAGTGTAGCTGATTTGATGAGAGCTACAATAAAAGAATGAGTTTATTTTTCTGATTTTCCTTTTTATACGTGGAGCAACTGGGGTGTATTTTTTTGTTTGAATTTCTGAGATACTTTATCACAGCAAAAGCTATAACCTTTTCATTGAGTGCCTTAGCCAAAGTATACCTGGACTATCAGTCTCAAATAGAAGTGAAAATAGGCTATCTCTCTGTTTCCCTCAGGCTTTCCATTTTTGGAAGTTCATGGGCTCTGACTTTGTAGGTGCTGATTACTTTAAATAATTTATTACATGAATAGGAAAACACAGAATTCAGATTTGTTTTTTATCACTGTTGCTGCTTTTGAGAGCTTTAGAGTTGCCAGTTCACCTTGTTCTTTGAACAGTACAGCTGCTGAAGCTTCTCTTTGAAATAGAAAATCACTTAATTTTCATTCAAAAATAAGACTAATTTGGCAGAATTCTCATTGCAGTAAAAGTCAGTTATCTGAAGTATTTATAATTTTTTTCCCTTTGTTCCTGTTCCTGGTGCTATTGTTGCTTTAATTGGTTTCCTGTTTATTTTTTTTTTCTTTCTTTCTTTCCTTTCCTTGAAGTCAGGTTCACAAATAAGCTTTTTCAACAACCAGTTTATTGCTGTTTCAGAGTCTGATAGTGCAGCTTTTGATTGCTTTTCTGTTAAATGGCCAGGAGTCAACGTTTATTTCAGTAGTGTGCTGCTGTTCTGATTAGTGAGACAACTGTTAGGAAATGATGTACTAACTCCATGCCTTGATAATCCCAAAGTAAGATTTGTTTCCAGTTTTTTCTTCACTGGAAGAGTAGTCAAGCACTCTAACAGGCTGCCCAGGGAAGTCGTTGAGCCTCCATCCCTGGGTGAATTTAAAAGATATCTAGGTGTGGCTCTTAAGGACATGGTTTAGTAGTGGACTTGGCAGTGGTAGGTTTATGGCTGGACTTGATGATCTTAAAGGTCTTTTCTGACCTAAATGATTCTGTGATAAAAACTAATGATCTTTTCCTCTTTTACTTTCAGAGAATTGCCTATGCTTCAAGATGAAAGTGAGGAAGAAGAATCCCCAAAAGTATTAATTTGAACAATAATTATTGCTTGTAAGTAAGTACTTCTCATTCTTTGTTATGTTGCCTTCACAACTGAAAACTGCACTTCTGTTGATAAGTCTTTGTCAGCTAAGAAGAGGAAACTGCAAAAGAAAGGTCAGGTCCTTCACTTTCCAGTGATCACTGACAAGATGGGTCAACCAGAGACCTGTTTCACCTTTTGTTTCTCCGTATACCTATTCCTCTCCCTTCTCCTCTTTGCCTCTCATGCCTAAGAAGAGAAATTCTTTGGTAGGTTCATTATGTACCCTCTATCTTACATACAGAATCCTGTATTTCTTTGGCAGTATTTCTGGGCCTTTTCCATCTGTATTGCAGATATTATATGTATTTCTCAGAGATTAACTGTACTTCTGTAGAGGCTGGCACAGGCCCTGCTCCATTAAGTTTTTCAAGAGTTGTAAGCAACTAAGCTGTTGTGGGTGGAAAGAATTTTGTGCTCTGGGATATCCCAGATTCAGTGCTAGGTAATGCTTCAGATTCTTATGGTTGTGAAGATCTGGGCAAGTACCATAATAGTCATGTTTGAGGATACCTTTATGCTAAGTTTTATTTAAATAAAAAAAATGTAACTCTAAGCATTCTTCTCAAAATGAAGAAAGAATGAAGTGAACTTCACTGAAACATGAATCTAGGTGTGAACTTGGAAACCAAGCATATTATGACTTTTTTTTTATGCAACTGCAGAAAAGACTATTATTGTCAGTATTCTTAACTATGATAAGAAAGTTGTGAAAATTTCTTAAACTTCCACAGTTGAACAAATTAGACTAAGAGTTCAAATAAATTTGTTGCAGATTTGATGCTTTTACTGTTCACCCAACTTCACTAGTAGTTGTCAAGCTGGCGACATCTAAAGTTCTCTCAATTATTTTGATTTATTTTGTGCACTTATAATGTTAGAAGTACTGTGGCATTGTAAGAGTTTAACGAATAGTTTATTTAAAAAAAAAAAAAAGTGGGATTTCAAATAATGTTCTAGGGACCTTCAGGCCAGAATAAAGAATATGGTGATAGCTTTCCAACTGTCCAGGTGATGTCCAGGGTTATCTGTTGTGGTTGCTTCTTGTTGGTGAGAGGACTTGTTTCCATTTCCTGAACTCAGCTTTCTTCTCTGTCTGACTTGTACTGAAACAAGCTAACTGATTTATCTCACAAATCCAGAGGAAAGGTGTCTGGCTTTGTTTCTTGGCTTTTGGGGTGGATCAGCTCAGATGACTGTTCAAAGAAGTGTCCAAATGGTGCAGAAGAAGCAGGCAGGAACAGAGTGTGGCAGTGTGGGAGTGTAACCTGTCCCTTCAGGCAGCTTCCAGTCAGTGGATTTGCCCAGCAATTTGTGGTAATGCTCTCTTGAAGTTGTTAGGTTGGGAATACATGATTTGACTTTGGAGAAAAACAGGATTCTGTGGAAGCTTCAGACTAGAAGTGGCTAATCTTGCCAGATCCCTCCCAGCCATTGCAGTTAGTCGGATGGTTTATTGATATGGAGTAGAATCAATGATTTAGAGGGAAAAAAATCTTAGCAGGTAACTAGGAAATCTGTAACAGTCTTTCCCCCACCCTCCAACTCTCCAGCCCGTGTGTATTATCTGTATGCTCCAGGCTCTGAAAATGAATGAAAGGTAGAAGAACTTTCGTGACTTCTCAAAACCTCGCTTTTAGTCAGAATTGTCTGGTCCCTTATACGTGATGTTATGCAATAGAACAATTTGTATCTTGATTGGAAGTTTTGTAAATTAAAATCTGTTTCCTTGTGAGAGCCTGCTCGCAGACATGCATGCGTGTATAATTACTTACTTTTGTACTTCCTGTCGTTCTGCGTTCGCACTAACTTGATTTGTCCGGAAGCTGTGGTGATGGTTTGACTGCCTTTAGCAGAGACATGTTCCTTCCTTTAGCAAGAAAGAGGCACAGTGGTTGAGAACTGCATGAAACCTCTCTTTGCCTTTTCTGTTTAGTTTGTGTGGGAGGGTAATTAAAAGGATTTGTGCAGATCTATAAACTGCAGTGCCTGGAGCTATGGTTAAGCCGGTGGTTTGGTGCATGCATTGATCAGCTACTGAGGGAAGTTGAGCAGTGGAGGAAAGCTGATTTGGGCTTAGTGTCTAGGTGAGATCTAGGTAGTGCTGGTGGGTTGAGACAAGTAACTGAGCACTACAGTGAAGGTGATATCTTTCCCGTATTACTTGATTATGCAATCCATGGATTGTGTTGGGTTCCTGCTTCCAGTCAGATTTTGTGACAAGCTGCATTTAGAATTATTTTCTGCTATCGCAGTATGGCTTGGGGAAACTGTATTATCATCCATATACTTATTTAATATTTTTTCCTGATTCTTTTCGGATATAAAAATGTTTCCATGGTAGCCTTTCCTTTTTGTTTCCCAAATCATATTTCACACTTAGTCTAATCCATTCCATCGATGTACTGCTGTTCTGTAGTTTGTTGAGAAATAAAGATAAAATCAACATTTTTTATTGCATTCTAAAACACTTTCTTATCCTTTCTTGGATATTCTTTCAGTTAGACTAATCTGCAATAGGCTTTTCAAGATAAACTAATCTCTGAAAAAGGCCTGTATATCTTGAGTTTTATTTATTATAAGGGCACCTAAAATCTCGGATACATATTCTCTGTTTCTACATATCTAAATAGATCAGTGTATGATTCCTGATGGAAAATACCTTTTCAGGAGGATATGTTGCTGATTTATCTCTGCCATTTTATCAGGACTGTCCCTCTGTGGTTCTGGAGTATCTGTGATCTTACTTGCTGCTTTCCCTCTTTCTTGACGATCAGCAAAGTCTGTTTCTTGTTCTAACATTTGGCTTCAGTGTGCTCTTCTATCCTGGTAGGCATTTAGCTTGGATTCTTCTTTGAAAGATTGCTTCCTGCTCCTCTGTCTCTCTCATCTATATTCTTTATTAGAAGTGTGTTCTAGGTAAGTCTTTTCTGATGCAGAGGCACAAACAACAATGTTTTTCTTTTCAAGAAAAGACTACGCTAATGGATCCATTGACACACATGTTTACTGCAGTGAAAAATTATACCAGGCTGAGACACTGCAGAGAGGTGGGAAGATTGGAGGAGAATGTAACATGAAGCAAGAAATTAGAATGAGCAGGGAAAAATGGGATTCAAGCCATTAAGGGCAAACTTAAAATCTTACTTTTAAATTAAAGAAAAAAAACCAAAACAGGTGAGTCCAGGATAAGGAATGAGTGAGAGTTCTGAAGAAAGAAATTGAGGCTGAAGAGCTGCCTTAAATCAAGAGTATCATGCACAAAAAGTAACATCACAGAATGTAACATCACAGCAGGATGAGTAAATGAAAGTGCTGTCATTCAACACAGTAAAACTGATGTAGATCTCTCTGCACAACCTAGGGTAGAAATGGAGTCAGCTAAGTCATTGTGTCCAGTTTGGAACCATGCACTTAGTGCACGCCAAGAAATCAAGATAATCTTGCCAAATTGGAATGTCCAGGAGAAAACAGTATTGAAAATATAATGCTTGATCCAAGACCTGTGAGGAGAGGTTGAAATAATAAGAGGCTGATTAAGGAACACAGATTTTTCCTCCCTTAATTGTCTGTCTCTTTTGTGAATGGAGCATAAGGAGAGCAGCCTTTTGCAAGAGATGCTGAGGAGCATAGCATCTCTTTCTGCATATTGCAGGTTTCTTATTTCAATTTTTTTAGCTTAAATACTTTTTCCAATGGACCAAGTAATGTGTTATCTCAAATGCATCTAAGTTTAAAGTTAAATAGTCTAAATTTAAAACATCAACTGAAAATTAAAAAAAAAACAAACTAGATATCATAATGTGGTGGATATTATTTGGCTCTAAATTAGTATTATTTTTACAGTGCCTGAAAAGCCAAATTTCAAATACCACTGGTAGTGTGTACGTCATAAAATGTCTAGGATTAGTCTGTTACATGAAACTAAACTTCTGTAATGACAAATTGTTTAAGGAGACAAGATCCGAGGAAATAGCCAGGCAAGAAGTTTCCTGCTTCACAAGTTCTTTCAGTTAAATAGGTGAGGATGTACATCACAGGGTTTTTAAAATTTTGTTTTTAGTATGAAATACAGAGAGATGGTGTAGAGGTGATAAATGTATCTGTGAGTTATGAATTTTTATTTAATGTTTTCGTTTTTAGATGAAATGGTAGAGGGGTGATAGTCTTGCACATTTTTTGCTGTTGAGTGAAGAAGTTGTAGTTGTCATGGGGAGAAGAACAAGATGTGGATAAATGTCAAGGTGACGTCTACAGTACAGAAATATTCTGTAGTTGTTTTGGCTTTGCTCTTTTTAAAATGATATAATTATACTACACTGATAATTCAGTACTTCTTTATAGTTTGGATTATATTAAATAGTGGCTGATAAACATATATGAAATTGGCAGATCCTGATAGCATAAGAAAATCTTCATTTAATTGTTTTTGCACTTAATTCTTGTTTTTTTGTTACTTCTTTTGTTCTTAAGCAAATGTTGAAATAAGCCAAGTCTAAGGGGAATGAGAAAAATTAGGTGTTTGCCAGTATGTGGAAAAATATCTAATCAAGACAGAGGTTAATTGTAGGGTGATTCATTTGAAACTGATCCTAATGATACTGTCTTAATCAGATTGATTTTGCCTAAGCATATTTGTCATAACTCATGTTAACTGTATTAAAATTGGTTAATGAATCCAAAAGCCTGTCAGTAAGGAGGGAACTTTCAAACTCTTTCAGACTCTAAGGAAGTCTCTGTGGCAGGAGGTTCTTGGCCATTGGCTTTAGCTCTTGGGAAGAATACATTGCTCCTAATAAATGTCTAAATTTGATAGAAAGAAATCACTAACTGTTAAATATCTTGGTAATATCTTGAACTGGAGAGTATTTGGATAGAGCCAAATGTGTGATCTCAGGTCTAGAGACCAATATTGTAGATTGCTCTTATGGATTAGAGACAATGGTTTTGAATAACATATGCAGTAGAAGGGATGTAGGGGAGGTGATATTAACTCCTGTATACAATATTAATGGGCTGTGGTGAGTGTGTAATGGATAGTTTGGGGTTCCTAAGATTAGTCAGAAATAGTCTTAAGAGTTTTAGAAGAGAGCTGTAAAAGTGCAGGTTCTGGGAAAGTATATCTCATTCTAGAGATTTAAGAAGCTTGTTCTGTTGAAGTGTTACTTGAGCAGTTTTGAAGATTTGAACTTTAATCCTGAATGAAGAAGCATTGGTGAGAGCTGAAAACAGATGTTTGGTAACTAAGTAGTTGAACAATTTATCTGGGAATCATCTGTTCTCTCTCATTCTCTCTTTTAATGTGTTTGAACCTCATGGACAGTTTTAGTAATTTGTGTGCCTTTTCTTGGAGAGCATGTGTGGTGCTGATGCAAGAAATAGGAGAAAGTGTGTGATCATTGGATCACAAAGCAAAGGTGGTAGTCATGATGTATTAGAGTGCAACAAGACAGTATCACAGAATATACACACTGGATGGAAAGAAAGCAAGGATTGCCGTTGGCCTTGCAGGTGGAGCTGAGACCTCATGTTGTGGCTCAGGAAACCAAGATATTACAGACTACTACAGAGGAATCCCAGTCCAATTCCTGGTGCTCTATTCCCCTCTGGGGGCAGGGTATGAATATACCCTTACCAAGTCAGCATGTTACTGGTAACATTTTTGTTGCAAATATTATGTAAAATACAATGTGTCACCGTAACAAGAATATAAATCTGTAGAATCCATCCTTGTCTCAAGGCATTACCAGCTCCTTTCCTACCAGCCAAATGCATTTTCAGGCATCATATTGCATCTTCTTGTGCAGTAGTTGTATTACTCCTTTCTCATTTCTAGATGGTGTATAGATTTTTCACGTGTCGAGCTAATGGTAGAATCCTTCTGAATGAATGTTGGCTTTGCAACTCTTCCACTGAACATGTTCCTTTCCAGGAAATATGCTAATGTTTTCACAAAGTTCTTTTTTTAAAAGACTGCTTGCACCTTCCTNACTCCTTTCCCCTCTAAGCTTAAGACTGGCTTAGGAAGGCAGAACTACTTTATATGTCTCTTCTCTTGATCCATCACAATGTAGAAATTCCCTTATGTTGAAACATGCTTTTTCCTGCATCTTACAGTTGCAGTGCTGGGCGAAGTCCATGTTTTTAGTGTCTCTAAATGTATGAGAATAGCTATTTACTTTATATTTCCCTTCAAGCAGGTAGTAATCTGGAACTGCAAGCTTCTGGAGGGCAATCTTTCTATTTTGCACCATTGTCAAATGACTTTGATTGCGTTGTCAGCATCACGTGCAGTGGTGTTTGGCATGAACATAGCCTGAAGGGTGCAAGGAGATCGCTGATTGTCCTGTAACTGTGAGAGTGAGTGAACTTACAACTCGGTGCTTTTCTCACAGACCTGAAAACACCACTCAGCACTGTGCAGGTAGTCAGTGAATACTTGCAGCAGTTGATGGTTTTTGTGCACCATCTGTGTCATGCATCCTTTCTTCTTGATTATCTTGTCTTCATTTCAATGTGTTTTCGTCTTTGCTGAAGTCAAGCAAATATGGAAAAATTATGCACGCTATTGTTGCATGTTCATAACACTCCTCTGAGAAGAATTCATGTATCTTCTGGAGAGTGCCTGAATGAAAACTGGTGTCTTGAGCCACATGTATTTCGTAAAGGGGACACTGGAAAGCCACTAATGAAGTTGTGGGAAGTGGACTCTTGAGTCCTCATAATTTCCTGAATGCTGTGATTAGCATCCCACAGAGCATTGTAAAACATTTCAATAATCATAGTCAGTGACCAAGAAGGCTCTGGGATGTCAGCTGTATTGTGCACCTTTCTGTGGTTACGAGATGTTGTGAACAGGGGCCAGAATATTTATAAAAGCAAGTATATGTGTGCTGTGGTGGGCCACTCCTAGCAGCAGTATGACAATTAATGCTTCCTGGAATAAAGAGTAAACGGAATAAAACTTTTTCTAGTGTAGCAATACTATTAGAATAGGTACTTAAGTTATTTTGCTTAAAAAAATTTGTGATCTTTGTATTTTTCTGTTACTAAACCATTTCTATTTTAAATGAACATTCGTATTAAAAATGCTTGCACTAATTTTGTCCCACTGGTTCCATTCAAACAATTAATCTAGTTGTTTTTAGTTTGCTGATCTAGATGTTTTCTTATTATTTTGTAATGTTTTATCCTAGTGTTCCAGATACTCCAGAAAACTAATTTACATATACCTAGAATCTCTGTTTTTCAATTAATAATTGTTGCTGTTAACTAATATGTATTTCTTAAAATGTGTTGTGATGTAAAATGATCTGTATGATGAATCTGAATTACTAAGCTCCATTGGATGGGAAAAATTAATGCAGATATTTTTTGGTTACTTTGCAAAAACTGAAAATTGAACATTCATTCTACATCAGTGCTACATTGTTTATTTGAAATGGTGTATTTCTGAAAACTGTTCTAAAGCATACTCTTGAAGTCAAAAGTCACTCAGTCAGAAGTATTCTACTGATCCCTAGATTTTTCAGCTAGCAGCTTATATTTAGTTTTGGCTCTTTAGTCCAATAGCAGTATTCCAGAGAGTCTTGTTAGGATGTGACCAGTGAAAAATAATTTCTGAGTTTGTGAGAATTTTATGGCAACATATATTAGAGTGGGCTAATGTTTTGATGTCTCACTAGAGCAGGGAGCATAGCTTGAAGCAAGGTCAGGAAAACTGATAACTTGTGCTCTGTTCAGAAAATTAGTGACATGTAGTTCATGCAATCTAAAGGCTTCAGAGAGTATCTTAATAACATAACCTTTCCACCTTTTCTTCCACATGCCTTTTTGGAGTACTGATCTTTCAGTCTTGAACTTTGCAAATCCCTTAAATTTGGCAGAATTTGAGAGGTTTTCCATTTGTCTTCTGTCAAAGGATTGCTTATTGCCTGCTTTTCATTTATTCCTTTGCATCAACTTTTTCATAATTGAGTAACTGTTGTAAACATGTCATCTAGAGATGGAGTGGATGGCAGAGAGAATGGGATCTTTTCCTAGTGCATGCCAAATATAATGAGCGGGATTTGTGTGCTTTCCTAAAAGTCTATGGATTTTCTCCAGATCTCTGTGCAGTGAGACTCAAATCACTTCTGTAAAGAAGCATCAGAAAAATTAATTGATGGCTTGATACAGAAAATAATTAGAACTTTGATGCAATTCAGTACTCCTGTGCACATATGTGCTCTTTCCTTGTAGTCACTCACTAAGTCACGGCCAACTACTTCTGTTGCTGTCTTGTATTTCCACAGTGTTTTAATCTCTGCTGTTTCTTTAGAGATGTTAGGAGCATGTATCCATATGTATACAGAAAATAGTTCTTTAAAAATATTTTATTTATGCCCTTTTTAGCAGTCATAGTATGAAAACATGTTTCTTTTCTGTTTTCTTTTTTGTTCACATCTGGAGTACTTTTTCTAAAAAGTAGATTATTCTGGTACTCTGCTTAAGGATGTAACTTTTTTTGGTCTAATTCCTGGCCTGTTATGATGAGTAATCAAGTGTTTCTTTCATCTAGTGAGATTGTTGTGTTTATGAATTGATTATCTTTCTTCAGCTGCTAAATTTCTCAATTCTGTTTCTCAGAGTGTTCAGTGTTCTTCAAGGCAAGAAGAATTTTACCTTTTTTTTTCCTCTGTTCCTCTGGCCCAGTTCATGCAGTCCAATTGTGGAGAAGATTCAAGATTTTTTTGCCGTGTGAGCATGTTTTTATCTTTCTCCCCCTGTCATTTAACTAGACAAGATTAAAGAATGAAATATAAAAATTCATTTTTTCTAAGCAAACAGGGAAGACAAATTATTTCATAACAAGCTAATAACCAGATAATTAATAAAATGTTGTGGGTTTTTTTTAAATGTCAAATATATTATTTTTGGGATGACTTGGATGAACTGGTTAAAAAGTGTTTGTAGGAGCCTAATGTTTTTCTTTATTCATTGTTAGAATTCATTCCCATTCCCCCATTTTCTTGTTGATAAGTGTCCTCAAACATTTTAAAATAATGATCCTCATTTCTAGAAAGCTCAGAACTGTACATTAAGAATGTTTTGGTGGTGTGTGATTGTAATGATATATCCTGTTTCATGCCTTTTTATTAGTATCCTTACATTCAGTGTGTTTGTTCTGTAATTTTTTTGGTCAAGCAGAGAAAATCTGAAAGAATGGGGCAGGAGAGAAGAGTCAGCTTAACACTTAAAACATTAAAATGTCCTAAACCAACAAACAATCAAAACAACAAAAAAACCCCAAACCAAACAAAAAAAAAACCAAAACCCAAAGACAACCCAAAAAACCCCTAAAACAACAAAAAAAACCCCAAACAAACAAACAAAAACCTTAGCCAACCTGTTCCAAAAGTCTGTATTGCATATGAGAAACCTTTCTTAACAGCACTGCAAAACGATGGCCCACATTGCTCCCTGTAAATGTGACTCCTTCATAGGTTATACCTTCATCTTAGCTGACTATACTTCTGTACCAGGATCAGATCCTTTTAATTTATATATAGAACTGACTTCCTCCTGTGACTGTTGCTTATGTTGGTCTCAATGCCCGGAAACAAGAAGGTGCTGTACTTAATAGCACCTTATTTTACAAGAGTTTCAAAGATGGTCTTTGAGTTAAAAGATCTCTGAGTTTAACTCCTGTTAAATACAACCATGAAAAGAGTTATTTGATGTGTTTTCAAGTATGGTATGTTGAAGAAGAGCCAATGCAGAGGTGACCTGATCAATAAACTATAATTAAATTGAACTTTTTTGGCAAGGCTCTTCAACAATTGCTTTTAGAAAAATGAAATTTCGGGGCAAAAAGAGAAACAGTTTTTTTGTGAATTTGTAACCCTCTAATGGAATAGAAAAAAACAGATTATATAATTATTTTTCATAATGGTAATGGTGTAATACAAGGTTTCGTCTTATCCTGCTCAAGGGCCTGTGCTGGGTCATGTGTACTTCATCATAAGAATAAATTGTCTGGAAAATAGAGTCTCTTGAGCTTTTCTGGATAGAACCTATATAGGAAACTTCAGCATTATATTTAGGACCAAATAATCTTGGCATAATGTTTTCATTTTAATTATTTTGTGTGTGTGTGTATGTATGCTTCTCTAATATAGATAGAGAGTGAAGAAAGTTAGAAGTGAGTACATATTGAGATTTGGGAAGAAGTCTTCCTGTGGTCAGGTAATGAATAAAACTTTCTGAATTATACTAAATGAACCTGTGCATGTAGAATTCCATGAAGATATGGCTGTATGGTATGTGCTACCTGGTACACTGTGTGTAGTAATGGATCCATTTAAAGCAAATCAGGGTGGTGTGGTTTTTTTTTTTTTTAAATACCAGTGTTGAATTTTTGATCACCTAATGCTGTCTTAGACTTTCATCTGCCATCATTGCTGTAAAAAACAAGGTCTACTACTAGTATATTTAAAATACATATTCCATTGCATGCGTGTTTTTAAAAGGCTTAACTTCTTGTATATGACTGAAATGAATAAAGATCTCTAAGCTCAACTTGGGATCTAAATTATTTATTTATCTCTGGAACCAGCTGTGTAAATCACAGTGAGATAAACACAGTGTATGAAATTTCTCATCCATCAATAGAGATGGGTAGAGAGTGCATAGTTGCATAGAGAGTTTTTCCTAGGGAAGTCTTATGAAATAAATTAATAAAGAGACTGTTTATAAGTGATATTGTATAGAAGTGGGAACTAGGGGTTCTTTTTATATGTCATTAGGGAACCATTTTGTAATGTTATATATTTCTGTGAAATAGAGTTAATGTTTACAACTATAAATTAAATGCCTATCACTCCATTGTTTTTCAAAAGAAAACAAAAATATTTTGCTACATATCTGGCATTTGAAAATTAGCTAATTTAGCTAATAAACACATCCTGGGCTAGTGCAGTAGTAGGATGTATATAGTAGTGATATTTTTTAATAAGTGTCTGGTTACTCTTGACTGTCTTTCCCTCAATATTGCTGTCTTTAATATTGATTTGAAAGGTAATTAGTAAGTAGATAGCAAAATTCATCTTGCTGTCATATTCTGGTAGCTATTTTTTTTAAAGTTTCATTTATTTAAGAAAGCTTACAACAGTTTTAACCTCCTGATATAAGGAAACTGATGTCCATCACTACTCTGCTTCCTTCGGAAAAGTGGTGGTTATGTTGTGAAGTAGAATATCTTGCAACCAGACCTGTAAATATTTTAAACTCCTAAAGAAGTCTACTGACCATAGCAAAAGACTTATCATTCCCTTATGTTGAGCAAACACTTTAGTAGTGAGAGGCAAGATAGCAATGACAGTAGTAATTAGTGGTGCTGCTCTAGGTGAAGATAAAAAGCACAGCATTCTTGTTTAACCTTGGTGTTATAGGCTCTTGAAGGAATTTATCACTTTGTTTTGTTCTGAAGTTAAAAAGGAGAAATGTTATCGCAAAATTTTTGCACATCTTCTGAAAGAAATTCAACATGAACATTCCTTCTGCCATGCAAACTGCTTAACTTCATAAAGGAAAGGGCTAAAATTTTACTCCAAATAAATGTAGTGCCAGCTATTAACAGTCTTGAAGTAGTTTATGGGGAATTAATGAACACCTGAAAAGGTGGCTGAACAGACCATAAAACCTTTTTTCAGAGAAACCAGTTATAACATTTTCAACCTCAGGTGATGTTATTATTATTGCTCAGCATCTTAAAAACTGGACATCAATGTGTTCATATCAGTATTACATTTCATGTTGATGCCTTTATGAAAAATCTTAAAACAGAAAATGTATACGGTCGAAGATTATTTAGGTTTATATCAAATTTGAATTAACTGTGAGTAGAGGAGACAGAATTAGAATTGTGTCTGAGATACTGTAATGATATTTTAATTCTCAGGTCTTTGCAAACAAGTCGATGTTTGCAAGTTATAGCGGTTGAGAAAAAGAAGATTGTAAAATACAGGTTGTATTGCAGATTTTAAATCTGTGAAATACAGATTGAATTTTAGAGATTTAAAATTTATAATTTTTTACAGATTGTAAAATGCAGTCAGAATTTTGGTGGCTGTTTGATTCAGTCTATGAAAGCATAAATATATGCAGCAGGCAAAAGCTGCTGGAGAGCTGGTATGTCTAAAAAGTTCATTCGAGCATAAGGAATCTGTTCTGGAGAAAGAATTGCAGTGCTTGTTATGCTGATAGTATTGTGTAGTGATGGATGGAGTGCATGGAGAAAATCAGTTACTACTTTATTAGTGTTACTTGTCCAATTTTCAGTTTGTGTTTCCCCATATACTACACTTCTGGGATATCTGAATAGCAAACATAAAGAATTTTTAGAGTTTAAAACATATA
>VWZV01004044.1:283753-303774 GCA_013397155.1 Irena cyanogastra
TCATCTTTCACTGTTTTCACATGACTGTTCACACACTGTGACTTCTTTCTTTTTATGCCTTACTGCTGCTTTTCATAAAAAGAAGAGTGTGAGAGAAAGTGATCTTAAAAGTAAAATTTATTTTCTCCATTATATATTTAATCTGTATTAACATTGACATGGTAAGGCTTAATTTTGAAAAAGTTTTCCCTAAATACTCCAGCAGTATGGGTTTGTTATGTATCTGTAAAATTCAGCTCTTGCTACCTACTTCCAAATGCGTACACATGCACTGCACCATTCCAGCCAGCTCCCAAATAATTGCTTTTGAAATTCTTGCAGTAAAAATGTTCTCCTGAACTCTGATACTTCAGAAGTTCAAGTTTATTATATTAGGTGTCTCGAAGACTCTTAAGAACAGTATTAGAGCTCTATCAGAATGGGCTGAGTTCTGTGGCACTGCTTATTTACTGTATTTTGTTGCACTTTTCTTCACTTTTTTCCTTCACTTACTGAATAGATTTTCAGCAATGACTATGCCTACATAAGATCCAGTCAGAAAAAGTCAGTTTTAAAATTAATGTGATCTGAGCTTCTGTCTGAGAAGGCTCCCTGTCCTACTCAAATGTCAGTAGCAGTTATCTGTAGAAGTGGAAGCAAGCAGCCATGACCCTTCTAGCTTACTTTCTGAGCTTCCAGGACTTGGGCTGTTCTAAGACGGATAGTCTGCTTTCTTTAACATATCAAATTCTTTAAACCCAAACATTTTAATTATAGTGAATTTCACAATCTAGTAGCGCCTTCTGAAAATCCTAATATTTTTACATCAACCAGGTCTCCCTAATTTAGTTTATAGAACGTAGTCACCTTCTGAGGCATGACATCCCTCACAAAAACAATGTTGTTTATTTCCTATTATCTGGTGTTAATTGATGTGCCTCATGAGTATTGTGTTAATTGATTGTTTCTGATGAGTATTGAGTTTCCTAGCTGGAAGAATTCTTCTGTCATCTTCTTTGTGAATAAAGATTTCAATGTAGGCATCAATTTAAGTTCCTTCTAGTAACTGCTAATGCATTTATTTCATTTAACTTTCCTGCTGTGGTCCCGTATTTAATGTGCTGTAATAATCAGCTCAAACATAATTTGCACTTATGGCATCTATGTCAAGTCTTTCAGTTCCATTGTGCTTTAAAAATATTTGATATAGCTTTTATGTGTGTAAGAATTGGCTTCTCAAAACTTCTGTCGGCTGTCAATTTAGTATCTTCTAATTAAGCTTCATCATCACCTCTCTGCTTGGTTTATGTGTGTCATAGGGAGCAAAAACTTGGTCATTGATATTTTATGAAGCAGCTTAAATTGTACTCCAAAGATTTCTTTTCTGCTTCTGGTGGTGTTACTGGAAGTGATCGTGGACTTGAAGTCACCAGCTCCTTCCCAGCATTTTCTACAAGACCATCTAATTTTCTTAAAAAATTCTGTCTTTATACTCAGCAGTCATTTCACCACAGAGCATTCATTGTTGTTAAACAGCTGGTTATCTTATATGGCTGATATTTTATACTTTTCTATCCTTTAGAATCCCTGTTAGTCTCCACGAAAAAAGGATGTTGGTATCATCTATTTATGGGACCATTTCTTTTCTCAAAATTTTCTTGAGGCTCCCTCATCTTGGGAGCCTAGAGTGCTGAAAGTAATAAAAACTTTGTTTGGTGTACTTATGTGTAGACATGGCCCTTTGGGACATGGCTTGGTGGTGGACTTGGCAGTGCTGGGTTAATGGTTAGAGTACATGATCTTAAAGGTCTTTTCCAACCTAAAACCTTTTATGATTGTATGAGTCTACTTGTCTGTCTAGAATATTTTGATTTTAGCAAAACCAGCTTCAAAAACCAGCGTTTCACTTCTTAAGTTCCTCAGTCACCTACCTCAATGTAGAGAATCACGTGTATAATGCAGCATGATGGGGTAGACCCTGCCCTCTAATCTTCTGCTCCCATTTCTTATAATCTTCGTTTGCAATTTTCAAGTGGGGGAGCAGACTGATTTTCTCATTTCATTGTTGCTTTTTGATTTTGTGAGTAACTTAAGGGCTAGAGGTGTAGGTCCTTTATGCCCCTCTTCCTTGTGGAACTGAACTCTAAATGCCATCCAGACTGTCCTTTAAATTATTAGGAAATTCTGTCCTGAGACTCCATTTGCTAAAGCAGGGTTGCTTGCTTTAAAAAGAATACAAAAATTTATAAACCAAAAGCCTACTCTATGTTTGGGTCTTAGCCAGACTCGAGTAAAAAAAGAGTTTGTGGAGTGTGTGTGACTCTTACAGGAGCTAGCTCAGAACCATGGAGAGCTCTTTTAAATTCCAGTATAGGGAATAATGGGCATCCTTGATTTTTTTCTTGTTCTTGTTTCTAAAATTAGCCTGAGCTATTCAGAAATGAAGGAAGCTGAAGAGCTAGAAAAAGCCTACACTGAAAGCAGAAACAAGACTGTAATACCTGTTATAAAAGAGTAGGTGGAAAAGCCCAACTTGAAAATTTTGTATTGTGAGATTCTTCTGGAGAACAGCTAAACATAGGAGCTGCTGGCTAGGATAGTCACATCCTTACCATAATGTGTTCACCACAAAGGAAAATACTGCTTTTCTCACAAATAATGACTTTATACATGATTATCCTATGAAGGAAATGGCTTTCTCTGTGGCTATGTAGGTTTACTTAGGAAACAGTAAGAATAACACAATTTTAGGTTTTTCCTACAAGTGCTTGACTTCCAAATTGATTCAAATGGTGGTTTAAAATCCTGCATTTTGTTACTTATTATCAGTCTGAAATACTTGAATGGGATTTCATTAGAATTACCTTTGAGAACTTATGCAAATTTAGTTTTAGTCTTTTGTTACTGTAAAGTATTAATATTGCTTTAATAATTACAGACCATTATATGGAAAATGAATTTAAAATCTTATTTTTAGAATGTTTAGCTTATAAAATAAAGTATTCTTTGGTAAAAATAATCAAGCTTGCTTTAATTCCTGTAGAAGAAGTTGTATGTATCTGGGCACAGAGACACAAAAATCCCATTTTACAAATAAAAGAAAATAGTTCACTCATTAAAGCTGATAGTTGCTAACACTCACCATGGTTTGACAGCAAATTTATGCATTAGGGATAGTTGTTGTGATGAACAGTGTAAACTTAAAGTATTACGTTTAACAGGACATAAAAGGAGCTAAGCAAGAAGCAAATACTTTAAAAGGTGTTTTAAACTCAGTAAGTTTTAAACTCACCTGTCATTTTCCCTTAATAATGTGTCACACCAGTTTTGAGAGGAAAAGGCATTGGCAGCATTATGTGAGGTTTTGACTTGCGACTTCACAGCTCTGTTTTATTCATAGCCTTACTATTGTACTAAGTGCTTTGAGTTTTTCAGTTCCTTCACTTTTAAATAAATGAATAGATCTTAGATCAGTGGTACACTTGAGCCATGGTGATGGTGAGGATCACGTGCAGAAAGCAATCAACTTTTGGTGGCATGGAGCTCTACAAAAGCTGTAAACCAGTGTAAACTAGACAGCATGAACCTGTATGCTAATGGAAGTAAATTNATCACATGGCAATATTGCTATTTACAATCCTCAGTAAAATTTGTCTTGCTGTAATAAAAGTACTGTATGAAACATAGTTCAATTTGAACTAGGAAATGGTGATACAAAGCAAGTCTGATGATTAAGTTAATGATCACATTTGACATTCTTTCCCTGATGTGGCCCGCTTAAAACTGTATTCCAGCATTTCTGTCAAATCACCCAGTCTCCAAGCCTGCCTTATATCAGAAGAAAGTCTTTTAGCTCAGTTCTGTGACTTTTTTTTCCCTAGCATCTGAATACCATATAGTGTTCACTATGCTTTGATTTTGCAAAACCTCCTGGTTGCAAATATCACTTCAGTTTTCTTATGGCTGCCAAGTGTCATGCATTTTTGCATAACTATTACAAACTCAGCAGCTCTCTCATCTGCCTGTTTTTCATCTTGATGTATAAACATCCAGCTGAGTTGTGAACAGACTGATGTTAAGTTTCCTGGTTATTAGATTTTTGCATGCTGCTTTGATGCCAGCCAAAAGAGAAAAGATCTTACCTCTGATCTTGCTTCTGATGTTCGCAGCCATTAAGTAATGACATGAGAAAGCAAATGGAAAAGAAAAGAAAGTTTAGTGGAGTGCTTCTGCAGAAACAAGAATGGAAAAGTCAAATATTACCTTAAGATTGTCCATTGTTTTTTTTCTCCCTCTCTGTTCCTTTCCCAAGGGATCCAGATTATTCTACTGATAGGGAGCTGCACTTTCCCCAAGAAGAGAAATGCTCCCAGATGAGCACTGAAACAGGGGGCAAATGTTCTATTAAGTTCTGTTAAGAAAGGGAAGCACCATTTCTGTTTGCTAACTCTCAAATGACTAATTCAGGGAAGAAACCCCTATTCTGTTCAGCTTCTTGATTCAGCTACTTACTGTATATTTTTGAAAGCATTTTCAGTGCTTTAATTAAAAGGGAGTGAGCAATTGGGAATCCTTTACTTAATGAAATCGTCTGTTTCAGTGGTGGTTTCCTTCATCTCTTTTGCACTTACATGTTTAGGAACTACTTTCTCCTACCTTATGAGCCAAATTTATCCAGGTGGAGCTCCTAATCCCCAGAGTTTATGTGTTTATTCGCAGGTGTAAGAAACAATTCAATGTCACAAATTCTTTCTTTTTATAACACGTAAGTTATGTCCTTCTAACTTCCATAGTCTGTTCTTTTACTTCATTGCTCCCAAAGATTCTCTTCCTGGTTTGTTTTTTTTTTTTTTGGAATGAGGTTTCTGCAAGGATTTTCAGTAGATTATTAACTTACTACTGTGGAGAAAGATCATGCTTGATGTTAGGGGTTTGAATTTTTATTATTCGTCAACTGTGGTTTCATTAGAATGGGGTTGTATGGAGTTAATACAGTAAGAAAACAAGAGAAAATAAACCTTTAGTCTCATGTGATTGTCCTGTTCATTTTCTGAGGTAATTTTTATCTTACAAAGACATTTCATTAGTTCAGATTTAACGAAGGTAACTTCTCACTTCACTGTGTTTCTGGTTAATGTATTATCTTAGTAGTTAAAAAGGACTGTAAAAGTGAAGACTGCTTTATCCATTGCTTATTAAAATGAGTCAATATATGCAGTTTCCTTGGAGGAGTGCATTGTTTCTGTAATTGACTCTTGTCTTTCTAAAAGAAGAATCACCAATAAGTTTTTGTCTGTTTGACAGAAAATCTTGTATATATTTGACAAGTACGCTGCTCTTTTTCTTTCAATGTACAATTCCCTCTTTTGTTCAAAATGACATTGATTCAAAAAAAGAAATTACTGTATCTTTTTTGAATCTTTCAAATGCAATATGTTAAAGAATTATGAGCACTCATATTTATTACTGTATCTAATATGAAGGAGTGCTTATTATTTTCAAATTGTATTTGTTACTGTTGATGTACTGTTGATTCTGTCATCTAGTTTAGAAAAGTGAATATTTCTGATTAGATTCTTAACTCCTGATAAACTCTTTCAGGGTCTATGTTCTATGGACAGCTTTAGCTTAAAAGCCCCAGCGTGCTGTGGGTATGGACTTCTCTGAGCCACTGCTGTTGTGATAATTGAAACTTTGAGTGTTCAAAAAGCATAATTTTGAGGAATATTTAGTCTCTGATACTATAAATACCTAAATTGGTGTTTTGATAGTTTTTTTTATCTCTGACCAAAATGCTATGTAATTGAAGTAGGATTAGTACTTAACTCCATTGTGTTTTTTGTTATTGTGTGTGTATGTGCTTTGGGGTTTTTTTCTTCCAACAGAAATAAATTTAGTAACTACAGAGGCATAGGACTCTGAGTTGGCCATAATTTTGATGTGGTTCACCTTAGGCATTCTCCATGTAATTAGCTCCTCAAAGGAAACCAAATGATTTTAATTGAAAAAGTGCCAAGCTTTATGAGAATAACAGTTAGGATAATTAACACTTTAAGTTTTGCAAACTCAGTGAATAGGGAAGAAAGAGGAAAAGGGAAAAAATTTTTATGAAGTTTTCTCTGCCCACATCATCACTGTGAATGTACTGTTGCTTCTACTTGTGCACAGTGAATTCTGTGCCTTTAAGCCTTGAACTGCATGAAGAAAGCTTATGTTTCTTTGGAAGATAGCAGGAATTTCCTTGAAATTTTAGAAGTTGTATTCTTTTGCTATGGAATACTTTTAAAGAGCTGTTCAACTTACTTGTATTTTGCTTTCTCCAAATCTCCAGATCTGTGATTTTTCCAGTGATTATTCTGGTGACTTTTAAAATTTTGATTGAAAGAAAATTCTTTCCAAGGTTTCCTTAGCATATTCATAATTTTTATAAGTGATAAAAATACATAAATGATAAAAGATATGAAAGAATATATGAATAGTCTTTTATTAATTTTATTAAGATTAAGGTTAAATATTCTATCTTGGATTTTTTTTTATATTTTTTTTCCATTTCAAAGCTTTACCTTGTATTTTGAACAGGGAGTAATGCTTAGAGATGGGTAAACAATTATTTGACAAAGCTGCTAAATGGCTGAGCTGCTTTAATTGATTATGCAGATTTATATCTTTCATTCAACATGTATAACATCTTTCAGCTGCAAATTTGATGGTATCTGTAAATATTAATGATTCAACTTCAAACATAATTTTGAAGTTGGCAAATATTAACAAGGGAAATTGGGACCTGGTGAGACTGACTTGTAAAATGTACTCATAAAATCAATACAGAGCCTAAAATATTCTTTGATTTAATTCTTTAGTTGCTAGATCACATTGTATCTTAATCTAGATATAATTAAAAATGGTAGTTAAAAATATTCTGATTGATCTTCATGGATAATCCGTGATTAGCTAAATAACAAGTAGAAAATGTGGTATTTTAAAAGAAAACACTAGATTCTTTTTCACTGTTATGATAAAGAGTAAATCAAAAGGAAGTTTTTCTTACAGAATGTGAAATTAAGGGGCTTTCTTTTTTTCTTTGAAACAGTTACTAATTTCACTGACTGCTGGAATAGTGGAATCACATGTTAACCTCCAACCTCCACAATGCAGCTGTGTTTCCTTCCTTCTGTCACAGCAAGGGTAAGCTGTTCTTCATGTGTGTTGTGAAGTTAGGATTTTTTAAAAGGTACTGCTGTTTATGTGACTGATAAAATACACTGTATGTTTGCATGTTATGCCTTTTAGAATAATATTTTTTACACACCAAAAGACCTAACAGTTCTTTTATTTCGTGGAATCACATCATAGCTGACTTTAGAAAGTTTCTTTGGGGATCTTGTAGCCCAACTACCAGTGATCAAAGTAGGGTTGATTGGAGTGCATTGCTGGGGTCTTTGCCCGGCCTCCTGGGATGGAGACTTCACTGACACTTTTTGCTGCACTTTCACCAGTGGGACCATGTAATGTACTAAATACAAGGAATTTAATCCAGTGTTACATGTTGTATAAAATAAACTATCATGGGAACTTTTAATAATGAACTGTTTTTTTGATCACGAAAAACAAATAACTAACAATTGTCCTGCAGTTTTATTTTGCTAGATATTTTGAATCAATTTTTTCTACTTTCTACTTTTTCAAAAATTTTGCATCAAACATTTGTATTTATTATAACCACTTTTTTTTTTTTTTGAGGAATCATTTCCATTAACATCTGGTTGGTTGATTGATGTGAAACTTCCTAAGTATATGGGTTTTGGTTTTGTGGGGTTTTTTTGTTTGTTTTGGCTTCATTTTTGTTTTGTTTTTGTTTCTGTTTTTTTTCTTAATGGTGGATATTTAGACTTGTGAAGGATAAAAATCCAGAAATTACCTGAGTAATTTGTACAATTTTAAACAACAAGGCGATAATGTAAAGGAATATAATAAAATAGAAAGTAATATTAGAAATTCTTTTGGGTTGAAAGAACTAAGACCTTGTTCAGTGCTTGAAAGATTATTATTCTTGAAAACAGCTCTGGTGTTTGTGGTAGTTAGGGGTCACTGTTCACTGAGGAGGAGGAGGCTTATAGGAAATAATTGCATGCATTCCTTAATTACTTTCCTACATGATTCTGATTGAACTTAGACTTGTGAGGGAAATTGCAATTATTATTTTCTCAGCTTCAGTTTTTCTGCTGCACACCACCTTAAGAATGTGAAAAAAGCAGTAGCCACCTTGGTTTGGTGATCTCTGTTGTGTCTTCACTGATCATCAGTCATTTTGGGGAATTTATTGATGCTACTTCGCTTGTAAATGCAGCAACTCTTGAGCTGTTGATGATCTCTCACTTTGTATTCTACCTGTGCTCATCCTGTTGATTTATTTTGGTTGCATCAGTAAATATTGACTTCCTAAAAAAAGAATAAATTTGGCACAATATTACTAATTGGTCATTCTGAATATTTGTCTATTTATTCCTGTGCCTTGCATTGTGAAGATGTTTTCATTTAAAATTTTTGCAAAATTGTTTTCAGGTATAAAATGCTATGCAGTTAAATTGCAAATAGTTTCTGTGCTGCTCAGCTGTGCATTTTACATCAAATACACACTATAAGCTCCAAAATAATACCAGAATCTTCCCCTACATTCCTCTGCTTTGAATGTTTTGTCTGTATTATAATATGTATTGTGCTGAAGCTTCTAAATGAATCTTCAGATAACTCTTCTCAAGTTGATAATCTTGCTTTTAGACTTGAGATTTTAATTCCTCAAGTCCTAGCAATTTACCTTCTTCATAATCTCTGTAAGTCTGAAAAATCATCAAGCTTCTACATTCTGTGACAGAACCTCTTCAGCAAAATTTCAGGAAGGATAAATCACATTGTGTCTTTCTCCAAAGCTTGTTCTCATTGGTTAAAATTTTGTTTTCTAACCAAATGAGTGGGCCTGGAGCTTTCACACAGTTAAGGAAGTCCCTCTGTACCATCTCTTCCTTCTCAAATATTTAATTTGAGAATAATCTGCAGATTGTATCAGATGCATAGACCATATTCATTCATGTACAATTATGAGGCATTATATGAAGAGAACATCATGCAAATTGCTCAGAGCAGTCTGTACAGATATAAAATTAGCCTTCTGCAGAAAGAAACACTAGTAAAGAGGGAGCTGTGGATGCACAAGTAAATAGTGAGTGAATCTAATGATTATGTCTACTTATGGCCTCTGATACATGTGAATAGAAGTTAAGAAAAAAGAAGTACATTTCTACAATAATTAAGTATATATGTGGAATACTACAAATTTTATGTCCTTGTTCCAGAAAAAAGAGGAAGTGGATAATTTTTGTGGGGAGAAAAAAATATAACTAAACCAGTGAGCTTGACTAGGAAACTAAATGAACTTCATTTTGAATACTTTCAGAACACAAACATTAATACATGCTTTGTCAATGGGTTTCTGTTCACTGGTTCAAGAAAACAATAGATACAATTTTTATGTTAATAAAGGTAATTAAAAAGTTATAGATGAATGAAATGCTTTCCAAATTGTTTCCAGTCGTGATTCTAAAAATGTTTGCAACTAAATGGGAAAAGGTCTCTTGGGATTGATATATATGAATGCTGGAATTAGAAATAATTGCCAGTCCTGGCTTGATCACAGTCGTGGGCAAAGCATGGGGGAAAATTTCAAAGAAGAAATTTTATCTAACAGAGTAGAGGTAGATAAAAATGGGAAATTAGATAAATGAAGCATGGATTTGTTATCAAAGTTTTTTTGATCTGTATTATTTTGGGTTTACTTACTAGCTGTTTCAATGGGGTCAATTTCCCAATGAAACACATTTGAGGAGATAATGTGTATGTATCCCTTTCAGCATTTCTTGGCACCTATAATGTTCTATATTGAGTGAGAAAAATTGTGGATAAAAAATAGAATAATTTATTGGAAAAGGAAGCAGCTGAAGAGGTGAATTAACAGGGACTTGTGCTGCAAGGAATAGTATCAACCTGTAGGTGAGACCCTATTAGTGCAGTAGATTACATGTGTTATTCATCCTGGATGTTTTCAGTAGTGACAATGTCACAAAAATATAACCGTTTATAATGAAATATCGGTCACAAAATAGAGAAGAGTTCTGATGGGGTCAGCAAAATGTACAAGAATTTTTTACATGGGATACTGGAGTGGGAGTATGGGATAAAATGTGGTAACATGAAGCTGAAAGGATGAAAAATAAGAATTTGTGTATATAAGAGAGGAGCTTATAAATTTGAAGAGAGATAGATGCACAAAGGTTTGAATGTATTATGTCCTTGTAAAATGGTTGCTGACTGCCAGAGCAACACAGCCATGAAGAGAGAAATCCTGTTTTGGGATGCATCCAAGTAGGCAGGTCCAAGAGAGAAAAGCAAGTATTTGGTTCATACAAGACACCAGCAATGCCTTGTGTTACATGCAGAATTTTGATTCAATTACTGTGTAAGTCTTCATAAAGAATGCATTGCATACACCATGAATAATATTTGTGAGGTTTGCTTATTTTTATCAAACACTACAGAAGGATTTACTTGTTACTTTTGTCCTTTGATCCTTAGTTTTATTTTAATATCCTAAAAGGATTATTTCCTTAGGCTCTAATCCTTTGTCAGAGGCTGTGCCATCACATTAATCTTAAATAGGAACTGGAATCAGAAAGTTGGTTTTAATTTTCATTTTTATGAGAGCACAATAGGCTAACATTACTTAGAGTAGAATGCTTTCCTAAGAAGGTAATTCTTGTTAGTAAAATCTTAAAAATACAAAATCTTAAAAATACTAGTGTAAGTTTACTTTTACGGGAAACTAGCAATGTTGTGAGAGTTCAGTCTAAGTTCTATGTCTGGTGTAACATGCTTTTTGAGTGTTTCACATTTTCACATTTAGTGATAAGTCATTGTGATAGCTCTTAGAGTGGAATGAATTTCATGTTTTGTACATTTTACAATTTTAGGTGATGTACATACCTTAAATATAGTCCTGTATGTGTTAGCTATAGTGATCTGTGTGCTTTACTTCCTGAGTAATTTTCTCCTTTTCAGCTTACATGCACTTTTTTTCTAGGCCAGTAGGTGGTTGAGCCAAAAGCAGACTTGCTTAGTTTGCTTTGAATTTAATCTAAAATAACTTGAAACTGTACATTGTCAAGAAAAATCATAATGCTATTCTGGGGCCATAATTCTGTAGTAAGCAAAAATAGACAAGGAGAAAATACATACTGCGTCACTGAATTTACTATTGAAAGCATGTTTGAAATAGTACATGGAAAAGAACCTTATTTTAGTCATAAAAGATGTCCTTTCATTTGAAATTATATAGTATTGGGCTATTCGGTTTTTTAATTCTTAAATACCTTTCAAAGCTTTAAAATAACTTGAAGGCTTTATGGGAGCAAAATGAAGAAAGGTAGTATGTATTTTTTTTTGATCATTTTTACTATAGCAAAATAACTTTAACATGGATGCAGATTATTTCTCTTTAAGATATTGGTGCTACGCTTCAGTCTCTTTTTTTAGTTATCATTTTAATCAAGTCTCTTTAGTGTTTCATTTAGTAGCTTTCACTTAGTCAGTCAGTGTATTCCATTGCAGCAATGTTATTTTTTAACCAAATTTTTCCTGTTAATTTGGCAACAAAATATTTTCACATTCTTACGATCAACGGTGGCTTACATGGGTAGTATGCACAATCTGATTTCCCAATTAAGGCTTGAAGCAGAAGTTATTTTTAGGTAAATATTGTGTCTCTTCTTCATGGAGTCTAAATAAGTTTGTGACACTAACCACATTTTCTGTGCTATACACTTACAATTAATAAATTTTAACTTGAGTTCCTTTCTCACAGTGTTATTTTTCATTCAACTGATGCATTGAACATTATGTATTCCCAATGATTTATGGTAGCCACTACTTCCCAGACCTATTTTTTTCATTAGATAATGCTGCACATTTTGTAGTGACTTTTTGTAATAAACCTACAAGATTAAATTAAACCTGAAAAATAGCTTACTGTACGTGATGCTTTCAACTTGGCATTTGCTTTTAATGTTACTTCATTCTTATTCTACAAAACTTTTTCCTGATATTGGCTTGATGTCTTTAGTAGCTGAAGTAACAAATCAATTTGTAAGGAGTGATAGAGAACTCCTGCATTTAAAAACAAAAAGCATTCATTTTAATCAACATCAATGTGCTGTTTATTTCTCATCATGTTGAGAAAATTTTATAGATGTCTGTAATCTCATCATCTTCTCTCTCAGGGAACCAAGAGACCTTGAAAATTTGTATATGGAAGGTTTTGCACTGTTAATGTCATACCAAATTGCTTTATTTCATGGCAGCTAGAAGTTGTGTCTTTACAAGCATACATTCAGGAGTGACTGGAGGTGACCAGTTTCACTGTGGCATCTGCAGTCCCTCGCTGATACTGGCATTAAAGCTGGCTTTGATTTGCTATGCTGATGTAAGCTGCTGCTTGTACTGAGCTTTGCCTTTCCATCATGCCTAGCACCTGTGGCTGGTAGCTGGGCTCTTATAAATGGGAGATGATTTACCTGAGGGATCAGGTTGAAAAACCATCTTAACTGTTTGTAGTGATGAAATTTGTTAAGAAAATTAGCTTGAAAGATTGTTCTAGAGCTGCTGGGGAGAGTAGAGGAACACATTCTTTTTCATTCCATGTATCCAGGGTAAGCCTTTTGAAAGAGATAATTTTTTTACATTATTTTAGAGAGTAGCATTATAAGAATATAGTGAACCATTCTCAGGATCCCCTAGAAAGGAAACAAGAACTAATCTAAAATTGAAGGAAAAAAAAATTAGCTAATTGCCAATATACTATGTGATGTACTTGTCATGTGTGATGCCAATGTACTATGTGCTGGAAAATGCAAGGGTGTGGGTAAATCTAATCAAGTTTAAAACAAGAAATCATGGTAAATCTCAGGGGATAACCAACTACTAAAGTAAAATTCATGGCTTTTGCTGGTAAAATAAAAATAACATAATATTCTTAGATAAAGGACCTTCACTATATAATTATAGTATAAATTTATAATGGCACCAATAACAGCTATTTAGGTATTTTTCTGCCTCCTCCTTAATAAAATATATTTATTGGTACTGCTCTGCCCCACTTTTTAGGTTTAGTGGGCTCTTATTTAGACACTCAGTGTCAGATGGTGTTAATAACCATGTTATGATCCATGACAGATTTGAATTGCTGCATTTGTGGGCTGCTGCTGTGGGTTTTTTTCTAACTCAAGGCTCATGCTCTCAGTCTTGGCAGTCTTGAGCTTAGTTTACAGTATGAAACCTCCTAAACAGCTTAGAAAATTAAACAAGTATAAGTACTGGCATTTCATCTTGACTTTCTGTCAGACAGATAGCTGAGGCATACGTCTGCATGTGGAGATCTTTCAGAAACCTGAGACAAGCTATAAAAATTGAACAGTTTTAAAAATGTGATGATTTTCTCTTTAATGTGATTTATCTAAAGACCTTGTGTGAACTTTGAAATAATGCATCACAGAATGATAGAATGGTTTGGTTGGAAGGAACCTTAAAGGTCATCTAGTTCCAACTGCCCTGCCATGAGCAGGGAAGCCACTAGGTCAGGTTGCTCAAAGTCTTATCCAGCCTGGCTTCAGACTCTTCCAGGGATGGGACATTTGGGGATACTGGATGCCTCATCCCTGGACTGTCAAATGCTTTGGCAAAATGTCAAATATGTTGATATTCTGCATTCCCAGAACAGTATGAAATAAAAGAATTAATGTGAAAGCCACATTACAGTACAAAGTTGACAGTTAAGTGTTGTTGGAACTCATGTATAATTAGATGCACCACATTTGAGATACAGGCTTTTTAATTTTTTTTTTCTGAATGTTCTTCCTATTCATTCAGCTAGTTTGGCATCTGTACTTTAACTCTACTGTGACCTAACTTATGAAAAGAACAATGGCATCTTCAGACATTGACAGAAATCTGATAAAACCTGTGAGGACTTTGTCATGTTTAGCCCAATGCTGAATTGATACTTCATAGAATTACCAATCACAGCTAAAGCCCATTCCTAATGGGCCTCAAAGGTCATCTCTACCCAGCTCTACACACTGATGAACTGATTTGTTCCCCATTTTTGATTTTTTCGTCATTAAACATCTTAATGACCTCCAATTCATTGCTATCAGACTTTTTCACCTCATGTTTCACCTTGTTTCCAAACACTTCTGTGTATGTCAAGCTGTATGGAGTTGGCAGTGGGTGCAGAGAGGTCCCTGCTCACTCCTTCTTAAACTGATTGTCTGGTCTCGTTTCTTCTCTTCTAATGGGATGGGGACTCACATGATGATCTTTCTTCTTCCACTCAGCTTAGGTTTTTTGCAATGATTTGGAGATCTTGTTGAATGCCATTTGAAAATCCACATTGACTAAATCGATTATGTAACAATTAGAACTAGTTCTGTCTTGCCTGTGTGTTTGTTTACATCTTCAAAAGAACTTTAATAAATTTATGGGGCACAGTTTGTCTTTCTAAAAGTAATGTTAGTACTTTTTTACTTAGATTGCCTTCATCCATTCGTCTGCAGATTTATTTCATCTTATTATTTTTGCCAGTTTGGCTGACACAAATATATTTTTTTGCTGGCCTGTAATTGCAGAGTTCCCTGCTGAAGCCCTTAGAAATAATTGAGTTTACTTTTTAAAATTTCCATTCCTTTGCTACAAAGTCGTTATGAGTAAGAGGTTGCACACCTCTGTTAATAATTAAACTATTGCATTCTTTAACTTCTTTAGAACTGTTGGAAGAATACCATCTGTTCCTGATGACTTGTTGTATCAATTTTGTGGATTTTCTGATCTACTAACACTGTTTAAGACAGACCAACGCTGCCTCTGATAAAGAAGATACCTGATTTGTGAGTCTGCTTAAGCTGAAGTTTTATGAAAAGCAGATTGGAAAAAAAAAAGCTAATATTTTGCTTGCAACATACTCTATAAACAATTGTGTCCCATCTTAATAGTCATGAGTGGATTTTTTTTTTTTGCCTCTTTTAAACATATACAAATTACCCCTCTTCTCAAGGTAACTTGAGAAATTTTTCAGCATTTTCAGTGCTGTTGAAAACACTAAGCATTTTCAAGTGTTATTGGAGTTTGGAGTTATTGTATCTGGGAGTGTGTGCTCCAGCCATATTTCCATAACTGGGTGAGTTTTGAAGTTATTGCAATTTGGGAAGATTTTGCTTTAAATGAGTTGGAACAGAATAAAATAACTAAGTGAAATTAAAAAGAAGTTAAGGTGAAAGAAGGATCAAACAGAAAAGAAGAATTTGGGAGAAGATAGATGTGGATGGTATCCCAGAGGAAATACCGTGGATTTAGAGATTTGAGAATTCAAAAAATGGGTTTCTTTGAAAATTGAGTCAGAACTACCTTTTGAAAAAGGTAGAAATTACATTGCTGAGAAAGAGGAAGAGGAGGGAGAAGCACTTAAAGAAGACTCAGGAAATGCTGTCAGTTAAAATTTGATCTAGATAGATGAGGAAATTTTTCCCTAATCAAATGATGTTTTGCTAAGTAGAAAATGAGTTGAGGTGATTTTGCATTTTTTAAAATGGCATGGTGGTTTTCTTGTGAGAGAAGGTATTACCTTTGGAGCATTTTTGCTTTTTCTTTATAGTTTTAATAATAACAACTTGTCAAAATGGGTTTGCTAGTTTTGAAACAGCAGAGAAGTGTTTCTAAAGTCATGCCTGATTTTTAAATATTTGCAAGTAGAAGAATATAGTGTTAAAATGGCTATAACTCATTTGTTAGAGTGGCAGTCATGATAAAAATAAAGAAGAAAGTTAATAAAAGTGAAAAAAATGAAGATGTACTTGTAATTAAATAAAAGCTATTTGTTGATAGTAAAGGAAAATGTTAAGTTTACCAGAGTGACTTTTAAACTATTTTAATGTCTGAAATGACACATGAATTGGTAAATATTTCTCTCATAAAAAGCAGGATTTCTTCTGGCCGTTTCAAAGCCAGGATTAATTGCATAGTCTTTGTCATTCATTTGTGAATTCAGCATAATGTTCCGTGGAAAGTTAAAAGCTTTTTTCTTTGTCTCTGTGACAGCAAGTAGTAACATTGTCTGTTGTCATTCTTGAATGTTAATGACAATACATTTAGCTCAATTGCAGTCCACTATATTTTTACATATCAGAATTATAATTTCAGATTTATTTTTATTTTTCCCCACAGAATATAAATGAAGAATGATGCAATATTAATGCTGTCTATCTACAGCCTTATAAGAATCTTCTTTAAGGAGTTGCATTAAGACAAACACCGAAAGTCATTTTCCTCTGGTACAATGTGTTGAAGAAAAGGAGCTGGAATTGTCCACCTTTGTACAAGCTAAGAAAATGTTTGCTGTTTTGTGAGTGGAAGCAGCTCTGGAGTGAACTGAACTTCTGAAAATGCGGCCATGGACTGGTTCCTGGCGTTGGATTATGCTCATCCTCTTTGCTTGGGGAACTTTGCTGTTTTATATTGGCGGGCACCTGGTACGAGATAGCGAGCACCCCGAGCACTCCAGCCGGGAATTGTCCAAGATCCTCGCTAAGCTCGAACGGTTAAAGCAGCAGAATGAAGACTTGAGGCGCATGGCAGAATCTCTCAGGTAGGACCTCACAGTAATTAAAACTGTTCAGAAAATGTTTGAAATATGAAATACCAGAATTTAAATTGTAAGGGTTGTTTGTGGGAGTTTTTTGCAAAATTTTGCTTCACATTTAAAAGTTTAAATAAGTGTTTTAATGTGTGCTGTAAGTAGCTGAAAACATATTGCAAAACCTTTAAATAAATAATGTACATTTAGTTCTGGTCTAATGGAATCATTACTTAAGAGTCATTTAATGGTGTGGAAGTGTTACTGTCACAATAACAGAGTTCTGTAGGTGATTCACCCCTCAATGCCAACTTCAAACAAGTGCAATTATTATGACATTCATACAAATTGGAACATCTAGTTCTTTATACTTCTGCATGCAGTAATTGGAAGAGCTCATTTTAAAATTGCTGAAAACGTTTGTACAGCTTGTTGAACATAAATGCTGACTTGCTGAAGATGATCTGCAATAGATTGCTGCATTATACAAATTCTTTTATCTAAGTTTTCTTCCTTGCCTTGATGCTAACCTTGTAGAAATACTTGTAAAACAGTGGGATCATCTCATTTTTTACAGTTACACAGTCATTGAAATATAAGCCGTTTAAATTACACAGTGACTAGAAGAGAGTAAATGATTTCACTGGTGGCAGGGCACTGTTTGCCTCTCAACAAGGAGACAGTAGAGGCAGGAGATGCTAAGAAGAGGCTAGACTATGTTTCAGACAGCGATGATTTTTATAAATACCTTTCAATATTTTACTAGCCCTATCTATATTCAGATAAATATTATGGTTTTGATGGGCAAGTTTTGAATAATAGCTTATACTGTTGATAATTTCCCATGATTTATAAAAATAAAAACATCAGTTTATATCTACTCTAAACATGCTACAGTATTTCCACATTCCTTCTCTATGGTTCCATTAATGGTGTCAGGATGCTGGAATTAGATGCAAAACTGTGTTGACTGGACTCCATTCAGCTTTTTTGTAAATATGTTGTTTAGCAAGATTTCTGAGACTTTCCTCAAAGTATTTGTATATCATAACCACAGGAGAATCTGAAATTCTAGCATGAGAAAGCCTAAATGACTTTAAATACCAGTTGAACAGCCACACATGTTGAGGTCCACTAGTCAGTGCTCTCCAGGAGTGAGTCAGCTTGAGACTGGAAGATCTTCAGGCATAGTTTTTTGCTGGAAGTAATGTGAGATTGGTGAAGTACTGTACTTTGAGGAAAATGATGCAGGACAATATAGGGCCTTTTCATTATTTTTACTGTGCCAAATCCTTGGTACTGTTTACACAGGAACATCACAATAGGTTTAAAAAATATTCTGGTCAACCTGTGTTATTAAAGTATTATATTATAATGCGGTACAGAATTTCAGTATCTCATTTCTTTGTTTGCCAGACAGAATAAGCTGTGTTGAAAATAGCTGTTAGCTTTAAAACTGTCCCATTTATAGTTTTGTAGCAGTGTGTCTGCTTAAAACAAGGCATTAACCAGCAGTCCATGGATTGAGTATCTGTGTCCTGAGATCACTGCTGCTGTGAGCATACATTATAGAAACAAAACACCTCTTAACTTCAGAAATCCAGTTAGATGGGAAAGGTTACTTCTGCTCCAGTTTACATCTTAAAAGTAAAGATGTAGTTGATTTTAATCTGATGAAAGACAGAAAGACTGGGACTATTATTTGAATATGATTTAAATGCTAGAATTTTTTGTTTTGTATTGAAAACTCTGATTACTGATAGTGGCAGTTAAATCTGAGTGGATAAGACAACACTCTCTACATCAGTACAGGTTGACAGGCATGAGGTAAAAACTTGGTTTCGCTGCCCTTTTCCCCTAAGATTTTATATCTAGAGAACAAAATAGCACATGTTTTATAGTTAAAACATAAAATATATTATGGTATGCAACAGGGCTAAGATAATGCCTGAAATTAGGAATATTCCAAATAAGAACTTATGCAAGATGAGAGTGCCTACCTGTAAAATTGGAACAATAAACAAACATCTGATTAACTATACTAGTTAAAGTATTTTGGCACTATTAGATAAAACTTTTCAATGGTAAAAAGGTCCAAGTTAACAGAATTTACCTTAGTGAACAAAGAAGTTTTGTGAATGTTAGAGAATTATCATAATGAATAGTTGTGCTATTAATAATTGCTAGTTAGGGCAGGCAGGAAGGGGCAGAAGGCAGGTATGGTTACAAGATTAGTAGTTTAATAAAAGTGTAAGTTGTTTTTTAATTTCCATTTTGAAGTTAGAGAAAATTCATATTTTGTCTTTAATTGTTAGTTGAAATGGTAAAATGCATTTCAGTACATTTCAATTGCCTGGACTTTCCCACTGTAATGGGTTCCTGTGACTCCTCTGACTTCCTTATCACCTGCTGAATGTGTCATTCTTCTGGGATGGCTGAAGAGAGGAGCTGGACTGTGCTTGTTTCCATCCATCTCTCTAGGAATGCCAGCATACAAGGACAAGAAGTGATCTTTCCACCCTGATGTTTGAATCCTCCGTTGCTGTCAGTTTATGTAGAAGCTCCTCATCCCCAAAGACAACAACAAAAAAGCAAAACATACCTGTGAAATACCCTATGTGCGTGCAAAACCAACATTCAAAACTTGACAAAGATCATATCTGTGAAAAGGATTTATAAAATCTTGCTTTACCCTTTTTTCCTCTGTGATACTGAAATAATATCTGATTCTGTAATTTTCTCCTGCTTGCTTCTTTTCACACAAGACGTGTAAGGAATAGAATTAGGGTTTTGGGGCAGGGATAGGTACTTGTTTTGTTTATGCTGGTTCCCACCCACTGCAACCACTTGTATGTTTGATTTCAAAAAATATGTTATGAATTTATGATTTTAAACTATTTTAATTTATTACCCATATTAGTTAAGAGTAGTTAATATTTTTGCAAGGATTTTTGGTGAGCATATTTTTGATACTTGTTTTCTAAGATGTACCTTTGCAAGAGTGCAAGTTGGAACAGTCACATCTTTTTGAAAATGGCCTGAAATAGAAAAAAATATTCCTTTAGGAACTGTGTACACTTTTGTGGTGCACTTCTGATTACTTGAAATTGCATCAGGTACCACATAGTTTTTATGGTGTATTTAAAAAGCCTTAGGGGAGAAGTTACTGTAGTTTTTCTTTTGCCAATATGATGCTTTGTAAAAACCTTGCTTGTGGACTAGAAAGAGGCACAGATGTATATTAATGATGCAGAAGATAAATGGAATGAAAGGTGTTTTGTATTGTCTGAGTTTTAGAAATTATGTGCATGAA
>VWZV01004044.1:303822-354577 GCA_013397155.1 Irena cyanogastra
CATTCTGTGTATGATTATAAACAATATTGTGTGAGTAGATCTGGGTTGATTTTAGAAGCAGTCTAGATTTCATTAGTGCATAATAGTAATGAATCTGAGTTTTTTATAGGTTGTTGTTTCACTATTCTATATCCAGTAGACCTGGAAGAGCCCTTTCAAGGACACTTACTACAGATATAGTAGATGTGACTGCAAAACTGGAAGTCTTTACTACAATTTTTGTAGTTGTTTAAGGGAAACTTGAGAGAGAGTAGTAATCAAATCAAAGTATTACATAATGTTGTTTCCTAAAACCAGTAGTTTTACCTAAAAAAAATACTTACTATTAAGATTATGATATGACTGCTGAAGACTGTCCCTGTTGCATATGGATGACACAAGACTTTTAGGAATAGGAGAGCTTGAAATTACAACTTTTGTAATGTCCCATTTTCTTGGATGGGAACTCTGAAGCTTGTATGCTTTCATCCTTATCCTAGGCTTTCTTTGTTTTTGCAATATGTGAATGCTTCATAGTATTCATGTGCTTCTTTATGTATTACTGGGTGGTAGTTAAATTTTTATATTTTAGGGTGGAAGATATTTATATTTTGATGGAAGATAAACCTGGCAGTTTAGGAACCAGTAATTTCAGAGTTCTCCTCAGGGAAATGGAGAATCTTGTTAAATGGATTCATACTGTGTTCATGTTATGCATACATCACATTTGGACGATATTTGCTTCCTAGAGTCTTTTAAAGATTGCATTCTGTAGAACCTTCAATTCTTTTAATAAATATGATAACCTGTTTCTTACTCTGAATTAGGAGCCTGTTGTATAAAGCAGAACAGAGGTGGAAAAGGACAAAATGTCATCAAACACATAAAACCAAACACCAGTATCTCTACACATTATTCTGAGTGTAGCTTCAGAAAGAAGAGATCAGGTTTTAATTTTGAAAGAGCACTAGAGTTGCTTTAATGTAGCTGGTGCTCAGGCTGATGGAGAATCCAAACTCAAGATCAATTAATCATAAGCAACTCTATTAACTCTATCTTCTGTCAGTTACTCTGGGCAGTTTTTGGGTCTGTTAAACCTGTAGAAAGCATTAAAGGGGCTTGGATAGAAAAATAGCTTAATAGCTTTGAGTTGATAAAAATTTAAATACTAAAGTACAGTTTCCTACTACATGTATTTAAAGTATCTGAAGTTTGAAGCTGAGGGTATTGCACAGGCCAGTGTGGGAAGAATGAAGATAATTAAACTAAGTGGTGGGCACCTCTGCTCTTTTTAGTGTTTTTTTGTGCAATTCTGAGTTAAGGGAAGGAAGATGTGCAGTGGATCTAAATCAGTGCTGATCAGGGCTGTGCTGATCTAAATTGATAAGGGATGCTTGCTCTTTATTTGCAGATAACATTGACTCTTTTCTTTCAGTTTTATTTATTGAGGAGGTTTTATCTAAGAAGGATGAAGTGACAGCCTGTATTCTTTTTGTTTGTGTGTGCTAGTGGTCATTAATAATTGAACATGATTTTCTTCTTGGGGAAGAGAAAAAAGTGAGAGAAGAAAAGTCAGTCACAGTGTGGCTTTACTTAGTTATAAACCTTCTAGCTCCTTTCAAAGAATTTGGATATAAATGAAAGAATGAGAAATTATTTGAATGTAAACTTGTGAAATCTCACATTTTTCCTTTTGCTGATAAATTAGTGTAACCTTTTAGATATCTTGGAAATAGGAAAAGGTTAGAATGGTTTTTATAATTTATAGGTTTTTAAAAACTCTTTTTACAATTATTTTACACAGTATGGCAGTTCTTCTAGCTAAATTGAATGTCACTATGATTAATTTCTATGGGTTTTTTGTCTTCAGAGGTCCAGACTAGAGATCATTGCTTTGTCATTGCCCTTCTGCCAACTGAAGGTGATGAGAAAGTGGCCTCAGTCATATGGATTATGTAGACAGGATATCTTTTTTAAATCTGGGTTACTAACAAGGGACAAAGCAGAAACATCTTATCTCTACATCCTAATGTTGTTGATGTTTGAAGTTATACAGTAATATCTTTATTTGATGAGTTGATTATGGCAAAGATAATTTATAGTTGCTATCAGATGGTAGGAAGCAGCATGCAAACATCACACCTTGTAGCTATTGAGAATTGAAATAAACCCACTACTTGGTTTATTAGTTTGACTGACCATTTAAGTGGATTATAATGGTGTTTATTTTGTGTTCATAACTTAATTTACAGTTTTACCATAGTAATATGTGAAGGATACTCTGTACTAGATGCTTACTGATGTGGTTTTTTATTACTGCTTAGAATCATCTTAGTTTAGATGAACTTACTTTAAACTCACTTCTCATATTTTAAGGAGTAAAGTAGTTGTCAGGACTTCAGTAAGAATTTTTTTTAAGAATTCCTGTTTTGAATAGGCATTCTTATTCATAAGTATATATAATTAGTAGGATATTCTGCTCTAGAAGTTATCTGCATACCAGGAAGCCATGAGACTAGACAAGGATTTTGATTCAAATGCTTTTCCCTCAAATGTTGTCTTATATCCAACTCAGCTGAAGTACTTGTAGAGGGTAATAACTGCCAAGCTGTACTGGTTGCAGAGAAAATCTTTTCCTTAATTTTGAGTCTGGATGAAAGTGAGGAAGACAGCAATTCCAAGTCTGATGAGGTAACAGATGTAGAGACACAACTGAAAAAAGAATAAGCTATCTTAGTTTCATTTTTGGAAGTCCAAGCAACTGACTTAGAGAATATCCCCCCATGCCAGCTCTTTAATCTAACAGTTTAAGTATAATAAAAGTTTTTATTGCAGTGTGCCAAAGCAAGATAAGTGTTAAATGGCAAACTGGTACTTTTCTTTTTAAGATCTTAATTATATCAAATGATCAACATTACTGTGCTTCTTTCGTATCATCCACAACCATCCTTCTGTAGGATTCTCTAATTGCTGCTCTACAGGCTTTCCTTATGCTAAGAGGATGTGTGCACTGTCTCAAGACTTCTTATGGTAATGATTTTCTGTCCTTTCACCCTATTATTCTTCACAGACTCTCACTTTAGACTTGTACAAGATAAACCATTCAATTTTTTCTGGTAATTTGTGGTTAGTTGTTCCTTCACAACTCAAATTGTGTTGGCAGATCACAAACAGATTTCCATCTGGTGGTTTTAAATTAGTGTAAGAACATAAATGTTTTTCAATATACTTTTTAAAGGCTTGTTTGTATTGTCTTGTACATGGCAATACAATACTGTATCTCAGCAGGATGTAACACTATACATTTGTTGTAGAAACAAATTTACAAATGGATTATTGAAACAGAGTGTATTTAGGGAGTGCACATGTTTAAGATTAGGATATTTTACACAATTCTGATATGCTTGTTTCATCAGTGCATGAAAAAGCAGATGTACAAGCAGTTAATGATAATTCCTTTTTGTTTACAGTGGTAGTTTTAGAACAGAATTTTTTTAAAGTAATTTAATTATCCCTAGTAGGATAGGGATAGGATATCTTTCAATAAGAATCTTTAAGACTGCAGAATTTTTTACTAAATTTCTGTCAGGCTATGTAGCTGCTTCTTCTTCTACCTCTCCTACCCCCCTTGTGAGAAAAGGTGCTGAAATGCTACGCTTCATGTGATGCACCTTCCTGATGCTCACATTGGCTATTTGTTCTCTTCAGCTGTTCCAGGCAAAATGAACTTTTCATCAGTCCCTGAAATTTTATTGGCATTTTGTTATCCAGACCTGAGAGACATGAAAGAAATAACATCTCAGTAGGATATTTAGAATGCTGTCATTTCTTTTTTACAGGGAAGGCGCTCTCTCCAACCACTGTTTTCTCTATGCCAGAGGCATCTTTTGTCTGTCAAGGACTCTTCCTGTGTATGGCGCTGTGAAACTCTGTGTGTTTGTGTGTGGAGAGAATATTTGTTTCTTTTTATGCTCATACTCCTTTATGAAGGAAGAATCATCTTCATGTTCTGCAAGAACTCTGTATTCTTTGCAGTCCTAAAGACTTCGCATTGTACATCTGCTTGCTCTTTTTCTTCCTAGGGTCAGCTCTTACAAAAGCTTATAAAATGTGGAATAATTTTTAACCAGAAGGGTAATTTCTCTTGAAATGAAAAGGGTTTTTATTTTCCCTGCATTAAATTTGTGAGGCAAGAAGAAGTTAGCATCTAATTTTTAAATGTTAATAACTTTGCTTTATTAATATATGGATTCAAGTTGAGATGATGAACAAACCTCAGTAACGTCCTCAGGGCTGATTTGTGGCTCATAGATTTCAGGATATCTGTTTTTATACTTCTCCTGTGCTCACGTATCAGAAATTTAACAGGTAGTGTTACAATTGCTGGTGGTTTTTAGGTGATCTACACTTAAGAATACTAGAGTTATCATAAAAAATCATAGTAGGGGTACATTTAAGAAGCTTAGATCTTTTTCTGAGTCCAGACAATATGTTGAAATCATCCTGTGTGGATGTGTAGGAGGACTTAAGTGGAGATTGAGTGCTGGAGACCTGGTTCTCCAAGAAGACATGGCCAAGATTCAAGAGCAGAAGGGCTTGTTTGTGTGCCACTCAGGTTAACAATTAAAGTGCCACAAATACTGTTTTCACGAGCAGAGCCTTGGGTTGTTCATGTTGATGAGTGGAAGTCTTGTAAACAACACAGTTTAGGATCAGGCTGAATTGTACCCTGCAGCTGTGCTGTGCACTGTTTTTCTCCTATGGGATTGGGCTTTTAAAATCTTCTTTATGTTAATATGTTTAATTTCTTCTGTTTTTAAGGAAATCTGAAGGTATGAAAAAAAATGAGGGGAAAGCTGAATTGTTAATGCAAGTAATTTATCAAATAATTATATTTATAAATCATGCAATTTCTTTGTTTTCTGTATCCTAGGATACCAGATGGTCCCATTGATCAGGGACCAGCTGCAGGAAAGGTACATGCTTTAGAGGAGCAACTTCTAAAGGCCAAAGAACAGATAGAAAATTATAAGAAGCGGACAGGAGATGGTTGGTAGATGAGTTTTCTTTTAATTCTAAAACAAGTTCTGGTGTTTTGGTATTTCATATCACAGATGTATTGGCTTCTTAACAAGTAATTCAGCTACAAGTACTGATGCTTTTGTGCCTTTTTTTTTTTAATATAGTAGAAGGCCTTGGAAAAGACCATGAAATACTGAGAAGAAGGATTGAAAATGGGGCTAAGGAACTTTGGTTTTTCCTCCAGAGTGAACTGAAGAAGTTAAAAAATCTAGAAGGAAGTGAACTGCAAACACGTATTGATGAATTTCTGTCTGATTTGGGTCATCAGGAAAGGTACTTCCATTAGTTGGTTCTGACCTTCAATTTAACTGTCATTATGCTGTTCAAAGATGTATGCAATTATATTTTTCATTGTTGTCAATCATCAGGCCTCCTTATTGTTGGAGTACCTTTTGTGTTATATTAAAATATTCTGTGTGAGTTTTGTTTGTGCTGAACAAAATTTACCCAGAAACTGTTAAAAATTCAGTGACATCTGTCTTTAAGCATATAACTCTGTTCCCAACAGGACTGCAATGACAGTTTGTGTCTCATCAGTAAACAGTTATATAAAAATAGTTGAATTAACTAAATATACTACCTTAAATCAATGCCCTGAAAAAAGCTGTGATCTCCATGTGTGAACATCAGTAATAAAGCAAGAGACTTTGAAAATAATAATATAGTTAAGGGGAAAAAATCATAAGAATTTTCAATTCCTTAAAAATAATGCAAACACTATTTAAAACATAAAGACAATAAGAATTTGATTATTAATATGGGCAAATTAAGTCAATTAAATTTTGTTATTTAATATTCCACAATTCCAAAATCCATTTTGTCACAGATTGAGTTGAAAGTGAGAAGGGACTATTCAATTATTGAGAGTTATTATTTATATAGAAGACATGATTAAATTTCATCCAATTAGTTCTCTGCCAAGTGCAGTTTTATATATTTGACTGAAATCAAAGTAGTGCTTGGCTGAAGCAGAATTTTCCAAAAGACTTGAGATCTTCACTTGAACAGTGAACTGACAGAGAAGCTGTCACTTCCTTGGACAGTTCGTTTCAATGGTTATCTCCTCTCAGAAATATTTCTTTTCCACATAAGTTATTTCCATCTGGGCTTCTTGAACTTTAGGTCATGGATTCTTATGTACCTTTTGAACTATCTCTGCTAAAAACTGGAGCAAGTAGTCTAATATCAAACTTTCTGAGATTTGTCATGGTAACAAAATCACTTGTGTGCATGTTATTGCTCTCTTTCTAATGCCAGGATAAGGCAGTCACCACAGTAAAACTTGAATAATGTGTGTTTGATGCTAGAAGGTTTTTATGTCTCCTAGGATGAGTCTTTTTCCTTAGTCCTTTCTACTATACACCAATGATTATTATTAATTCATTAAGTCTTAATTTGCAAGTTTCTGCATTTCAGACACCCTTATGCTCACATCTCACTATACTTCAGGATGGGGTGAACATTTGAGAGGTGCATAAACTCCTTTGCACTGAGTTCTAAAACTGCCCTGTAGACCTCTGGAAGTTATGAGATGAATCTCACAGTGGTACTGAAAGAAGTTTGGATATGATGCAAGCAATCACAACTGCTCTTTTTTCCTCTGAGAATTTTTGTGTTGAGTGCAAGTATTCTTTCAATTGTCACTTTGGTTATTAAATATAGAATAATCTGAAGTCTATTTAGTCTTTGTAATAGATCTGTGTAGACCTTCCTGTATGGTGAGGTCATCAAAGAAGACTAAAGTCATTTGAGTTAAAACCAAACAGCCATAAACTAGTTTTTATTACACTGAATCTAGACAATCTGTTTACAGTATAGAAGTTCAAAGGAATTGCATTAGAAGAAAACAGAAGTGTTTCTGTGATATTCAGCCTGTGTTCCTGGTGCATTTGCAGTGTTGCCTTCAAGCAGTAGACTTACCTTGCACTGCAGAATGCACTACTTGGTTGCCTCTAGTCCTGAGGAAGTTTTTTCCTGCGCTTTTGAGGTCAAGCTGTCTCCTTCTTTCCCTTTAATCTTTCAGCCTTGTGTGAATTGCAGGGAGATTCCCAGTTTGTGTGCACATCCTTTGGCATGTGATGCACTGCTGTCTCTGGGGTGTTCTTTTCCCTTACAGTGCACAGTAGCTCCCCAGGGAAGGAGCAGTCTCATCTTCCCTCCACACTGTCCATCTGGTCTCTTCTCTGAAAGGAACATAGCATAAGTTTGGAATGAGCAAATCAGATGTTTGTCATTCACTCTGAGAAGCACAGGCTTTTGTTTTGGCTTTTCTGGGGTTTTTTGTTTGGTTGGGTTTTTTTTTTCTTGCTTGGTTTTTTGTTGTTTTGTTTTTTATTTTTGCCTATTTTGTTTGTTGATTTGGTTTGGTTTTTTAAGTACACATGCACTTCTTGAATTTTTTAAAGGAATTAAAGCTGTTGCCAAATGCTCTTTTGTTTACAGTGCTGTCTTAAAAAGTTATATTTTTAATAAATGGGCCACTGCAAGTGCAGCTGGTATTACTTAGTTTTATATACACATAAAATATACATAAAGGTATTTCAGAAATTTTAATATATATTATAATCTACTGTTTAGATTAGAAAGATTAGTGTTAATTATAAGTACTCAAAGGAGTTTTTCGTGCTGTCCTTATGTGGGAAAACAAAGGGATGGGTATCAAATGATGAGATAGCTATGTAAAGAAAGAGGCTCATACTTATTTAGGTTTTTTTTAGATTAAGACTTGCTTTCTAAGAGGTGATAAACTTTAGTTTCTGTTATTCTGGACAAATACTATTAGAGTTCTTTGTTAATCTTGATGATGTTAAGCAAATTGTTTGCTATTCATATGATAGTGCTTCTTGTTGAATGCCTTAATCATTGCTTATTGTGCCCTGGGAGCTGTGTGGATTTTCTCCAGGACAGTGCTGGCCTTGCCTAGGTTTTTGTCAAGTATTTCAGTACTGATTCTGTTTGAGAAACAGTGTTGCCCAACACAAGAGTTTCCTTGAAAATTACATAATTTTATTCTCATAGTTGCTACAGGGATGTTGAGAGTAAATTCATCTAAACATTGGAAAGACTATTTGATATTGAGTTATTAAAACAGAGAAGATGAATCCTCTAGTTGTCATGGTTGTTTCCTGTGTTGACAAAAGTTGTTTGCAAAGTGGCTGTTACTGAGTTGGTTTCATTCCTTCTCCCAGGGAGTAGCTGTCATCAGGAATTTTGTGGTAACTGGCCAATATTAGATGCACAGTATTTGGACAATCTTGCACATTGTTTCCTTCGAATTGCATATTTTCCTTTGAGTTTTTATTTGTTGATGTAAAATTTTTAGGAGGTTTAAATTTTTTCATATGGCTGGAATAAATGTCTAGACTGATTGTTAAAAACACCCACTCTTCCCTTTTTATTTTGGCAATCAAATAAAGATGAAACACAGCCAGATTTTTTCCTCCATTCTGCTCTCCAGGAAAAAAAAATGCTTTTAAGTGCAGCTCCAAGATTTATTTTATGATATGAAGCAACATCAGCAACAAGTTGATGTCGTTGGTTTGGAACCCAATGAAAGATGAAGTTTGATGCAGTAAATATCTGCAGTTCCACTCTGTGAAGTTTCCTCCCATTTTACCACCTGTAGTAGCCTCTAATAACCCTGTGCAGGCTCATCCTTTGTCTGCACTGAGCTATCTTGGGCTCATGGATCACCACTCCCTGTGCTTTTAACTCTCTGCACAGAGCATGACCCATGGTATTTGTGCCTCTTCTAAATCTGTATTAATAAGTTATCACAGTGTTCTGTCACACTCAAAAAACCCTAGCAGATGTAGCTAGAAAATGCACATTTCTGAGCAGTAACAATTGAAGAAAAAAGGTCTCTGTGACTGTGTCTTAAAATAGAACTACCTTATAATAATTTCTGTGTGATAACACCTGTTAATTTTGCACTTCTGGGTATACTTCAGGGTTTTGTATTTTTTTTTAAAGAAGATTATGGATACTGTCTGAAAACTCTTTCATGAATTCCTAACATTTCCTGCAAATCATTTGATACTTTTTATGGTTTCTACTGAGCAAAGCTGCCTTTACTTAATGTGGTGAGTCATTGAGGCTGTGTAAGGACAGACTCACCATTTCTCTTACCTCAAAAATTATCAAAGTAATGTTTCATCCATAAGGCTGATTATTAAAACTAAACTACTGCCTTTTCTTTGTTGTGGTCACCATGGGCAATAATATAAAAAATAAAATTTGGGCAACACTTTTTTTCTGTAGAAATAGGAAAAAATACTTAAGAGCTGACAGAAATTTTTTTGTTGTTTTTTAATTGGTAAACTTTGTATTTTCAGTTATTTTTTCAATATTTAATGGAAATATATTTCTGTAAAGTATAGGGAGAGTACATTGATTACTTACATCACAGGTACAGAAAAGAATTTTTTAAGGCTAATGAAAGAGCATTTGAAAATTGTTTAAAATGTTGCTATGTGGTTGCACAGCTGCTTTTAATGAAAGAGGATTTTTTTTCATTTTTTAATATTTAAACCTTAGCTTTGTATTTTTTTTTAAACACCCAACATGGTTACATCCTGATTGGGAGGAAAAACATATTTAAACTCCCAAGAAAATGCATTGGTTTCCTTTTCTAGTATGCCTACTAGCCTATGTGTTTTCTATAAATAGGGAAACTGTCTTACAAGGAGCAGACCCTTTATCTGTTCAGTTATCTGTATATAATGCATTGTATTAGAACTAGCCAATCATTAATTCTGTTCTAATTCTCTTTAAACTGTGTGTGCATGTTACTGTACTATGTGTCTTTAATAGTTACTGATTTAAAATCAGTTACCCGGTGGTGCTTTAAATTAATTTTTATGCAAAGCCACAGTAGAATGTTTCAAGCTCAATTACCTTGTAAAAGAAAATCGAGTTTATATAGTTTCAGATTAGAATGTAGGTAAGGTTCCTCCAGTTGATTGACAGAAGGTGAAGATTACTACTGCTGAATAATTTGGGTAAAATATTTAATACAATAACAGTAGATGCTATAGTCAGTGTCTCTGTTACCCTGTGTAGAAGCACGTGGATAAACACCAGAATGAGTGTATGAGAATAAAATTACAGATCCATAAATCCAGTTATTAGATTAGCAAGAAAAGTCTGCCTGGTAACTCTGCTGATAAATCAAGTTAGGGCAGCCCTATCTTTATCTCAATGTTTACTGCTTCAATGTTGTGTCATTGGAAGTAGTTTCCTAGTAGGGATATGCAGCCTCTCACTTATGTACAGGGGGCAGCCTTGCCTAACTGGATTTGTGCTTCCAGTGCTAACAAGTGCTGCCAACAGCTTGACAAGACCACTTCAAATGTTGTTTGGAAATGTATTTTTCTTACCCTCACACTGGTTTTTTGGTCACCTCCCAAACTTCTCTGCCTTTGTTCCATTGCTTTTCTTTCTAGTGCTCAAAATTGTGGTTTATCGAGAATTTCAGGCAATAAATAGCAGCATCTGAAGTTCAGATGAAAGTATTAAGAAAAGTGGTTCAAACTTAAAACTTTAGCGTTGTTATGGAGAAATGTTTAGCAATATTAAATATTCTCAGTCTATGAAACCAACTCTGAAATTACTGGTTCTGAGTTGGGCCATCTTTTACTTTTAGAATAACCATTAGCATTTCTAGAAACACTTTGAATGGTTTGTCTCTAGTTTTCTATTTCTTCCCAAAAGCCACAGAGATTTAAAAAAAAATATTTTCCAGGGTGGTACTGTTTGGACAAAATCAGTAATCTTGACTTATCTGCAAATTTTAACAAATGTCATATAACATTTTTATTTTTGTGATGAGGTATTCTTTATTCTCTTATTTGGCCAATGAAGTGTTATAACCCTAAAAAGAGAATCTCTAATGTATTAGATAATCTCAATTTAGTATTTGATAATTCCTCAAAATTTATTTTGTAGTATGAACTTGCATGGCCAGGAGTCTGTTTAGAATTTTAAATTTTTAATTGCTAATGGGTATGGAACATTTATTAGATGAAGGTCAGTCTGTCTTGCCTGCTGTTTGAAATGTGCTGTAGGAGGTGGCATGAAGAAACTGATTTTGAAACTGCAGTTGAAATATTTCTTTAATTTGTCTTTGATTTCATTTAATGCTCCAAATTAGTAATGTTGAGATTGTTTTCCATTGTTGTTTATAGGTCAATAATGACCGACTTGTACTACCTCAGTCAAACAGATGGAGCTGGAGACTGGAGAGAAAAAGAGGCCAAAGATCTAACAGATTTGGTACAGAGAAGAATAACTTATTTGCAGGTAAGAGGATAGAGCTTTTGAATCAAGGTAAACATTTTTTTCTTCTTATATATGCAATCATTGGGGTTTGTATTTTTGTTGTTGGTTATTTTGGTTTATTTGTTTAATTGTGGGGTTTTTTTTGGACCCACGGTTTTTACTGGACTGTACTTACCTGTTTGAATTCTTCACTTTATTGTAAAAGATTGTGTGGTTGATTTTTTTTATTCTTTAGAGTATTAAAAGGCATTAATATGTTTGCATAGTTTTAAAAATAAAAATATAAAAGTCCTTGTATCAAACTTCTGAACTAGCAGCACATTTTTAAAAACATAAAGAAGCAAAATTGAAGTGCTTGTTTAGTGTATTGTCTAGTCCTAGATTGTTTTAACAGATGTTTGAGACTTCTCTAGATAGAAGTCATATATTTCACTCATGAGAAGTCACTCATATTTTTGAGTGTATAAGGCCTTTTTAATATATGTGCTTGTGTGTGTGCATAAAATGTAAATAAAACTTGACCTGGAGGTGTTGGGACTTTTTTCATGACTGAATGCATGCAGCTATTTATGTAGTGATCAAAAAGATATTTAATACAGTCTTTTTTGTTTGTACTTGGTTTATTTTTATGGCATGTGTGCAGCTGTTTTGTATGGTCACTCCTAGTGCCTGATCTTTTCTCTTGTGTAAATAGCTGAATTTGTTTCTCAGATTTTCATTATTTCACAGTTCAGCTGTTGGAACCTTCTCTTCTGTGACCAAGCTATGTATTTGTTGTTTGTTAAATTAAAAAAAGGAACCCTTCTGAGGAAAAACCATCTCTCTAAATTGTGCAGGAGTCATCACTTTTTTGTACTTCTTCAACTCCTTTCTGAGAACTGTTCCTTATTTTTTAATTTTGATACCACTGTTTGGCAGTAGTGTACTGTAGCTGCTTTTCATGCTGGTAAATATAGCCTTTCTCTACCTTTTCCTTGTCCTTCACTATCCATTTGCTGTCCTGTTTAGTAATACAACCGTGCAAGTCACCAAAAAGAGCACAATTACTTGCTTTAACAAATATGCACCAATGTGAAGCAGTCAAATGGTTCGAAATGACACACATTTATATACCTCTATTAATAATAAAACTGTATTAGAAAATAAAATTTAAAAAATCAATAACCCTTGCCCCTCAAGTCTATGCAAAAAAGAATTCTATGGGACATACTTGCAATTGTTTTTTAGTTAAGTATGAAAGTACTGCATAGTTTTTTTTCTGGTACATGTTGAACATTGACAGCTGCATTATTTTGGGACATCTCCCTGGGAAGTCATTTAGCTGAATGATTGTGAGTAGTGATGACTGCTACTTCATTTGAATGACATTACCATAAATTTGATTTAATGAGGCTACATGTAACTAGTTTCCTATATTGGAGCAACATTCAAAGGCTAAGACTTTATATTTAGGGAAAAGGCTGTATTTTCAGAGATGTTTCTTATCAAACAATTGAAGAAAATGTGCAAGAGAAGTCAGATAAGAGCACCTGTAGTACTGTAATCAAGTGAATAAATGATTATGAAGGCAGCAGTTTTCTATCCCTTCTTTTTTGTGCCTATTTTTGTTCTGTTTATTTTAGGAAGTTTGTGATTCAGCATGCAGTCTTGCAATAGCAGAATATTTTTGCCTCTGATTTGAAAAAAACCTAAAACTTTTTGTTCAGCTTTGAAGGTTAAAAATGCAGTCAGGTGAGAAAGGTTACTAAGTACTCAACAACACATCAATTGTATTAGTCATAGTTTGCCATATTCTAGTCATATCCTGCCATACTATTTAGTTGGGGCTTTCTATGTATGCAAAGGAAAGAAAGTTGGTCACAAGACTTTTTTTCTGAGCTTTCTGGACTTTGCAGTATTTTTGGTGATTTAATGTGTCACTTGGATTTTTCTGTCCTAAAATGTATTAAATTGTCTCCCTCCCATTAAAATTACTGATTCAAATTTTTAATAAAAGTCCTCATGCTAAAATGACAGCAATAAAAAAGGCTCTGGGCACTTTGCAAAGGGATGCACTCTGTACAACTGTAATCAACCAAATGGAAAGTATATTGTATGGTTTTAGTGTAATAACCACCTAAGGAAGTGTGCTTGCTGCTGATATCTGTGTGAGGTTTTCTCTGGGACTGAGGAACTCTGTGTGTTCGAGTCCATCTGCAGGCTGGGATGTTCCACTCAAGCTGAAACTTGTGTGTCAGGAGGGTAGGTGCAAACCAGAGGAATTTATATTAGAGGAAGGTTTGAGATCTCTGGCTCTCAAATCAAATACCTACTGTTTCTGACTAGGGAGAGACAAATGTTTTCTTCCAGCAGCTGGAAGAAACTTCTTGTGGTTTGTTTGGTTTTTTTTGTTTCTTTGTGTGGATTTTTTCTGCCCCCAAAGTCTTGAGGGCAGCTGGTATGAAAAGGAAGGATTGCAAATGGCATCATAAAGGAAGGGGAATAGAAGATGGTATGAATTACATTTGTGATAACTAGGATGAGAAACATCCATTTTTGACATACTTCTCGAAAAAAAAAAAGGGATTTTCCAAAGACTCTAGGTGGGACTCTCTTCCCCAGTAGACTGTGTAGCATCAAAGAATAAAATATCTATTGAAAATATAAAAAAAGAACAACTTTGGTAATGAGCATCATATTGTGTTTATGAGGTTACTCAGTAAATGGTAGCAGAGTGCTTTGCCACTCCACTCCAATCTGTTGTGATTCATTGGATTAAGTACATTTCTCTGAACTCTGTTAAATTCATTAACAACACAGTCGTTTCTCATACAGTAAAATGTGTGTTAAGGAGCAGGGTTTTCTTTTGCCAGTTTGTCATGTGTTTTGATGGTTGACTACACACTTGAAAGCACTGGAAGATGGTGAGGCATTGAGGCAGCACTTGGGACATTATTCCCATCTGAGCCTGCTTTCTGTGAATAGGCCAACCAAGAGCCCTGGAAGAAGAATACAGTGGAAACCCTGAATTTTGTGAGAGCAACGGTATATGCCCATGGTCTTCGTGATGAAAGACCATTAAATCCATCTTGCCAGTTGCAAAAGCTCCTTTTATTTTAAATGATATTCTCTTCCATAGAAAAATGTAATTCTAACCATTTTGCTATTCTGAAAATTTGTTATTTTTTTCAGTTGCACTGTTCATAGAAGTTATTCTGAGGAAGATAAAAGGTGTAAACTCTGGAATGGCTTGATGATCTAATCTTCTATATATTGAAGTATGTTTTGTGTGATTGGTCAGCTGTAGGTTTTTTGTTTGTTTGGGATTTGTGTGGGTTTGTTTAATTTTTGTTTGGATTTTTTTTTGTATTTGTTTTTACTACAGTTTTATGGCTGTTACATTACTGGGTTTGACATTCATGGAGGTCCCTTTCATCCCTGTCTTGATTATATAGATCATTAAATTGGAGATAGGAGTGTGATCTGCAGCGCCATTAGGGTTGAGAACAGAATGTACTGCCCACTCAAATCAGGGATTTATAATCCTTTTCTATGACTTTGTGCCAGTAGGAAAACTCTTTTGTCAGTCTGCATTGGTTTTGAAATTGCCTGTTATCCTTTATCAGCTCAATACTTTTACTGGTTGCTTTGGTTGGCAGTTTTGGTTATGAACTCGCAAGCTATTCTGATGCTTGAAATGTAACTTTTCTTCTTTATCAATGGGTAATATTTTCACCTTTCCCTGGAAACACCAGTTGAAACTGCAGTATATCCAAGTATCTCTACTTCCCTTTTTCTTTTAAAATTCTCAATAGACAATTGAAACTCAAATACTGCTTTGTCTTTTTGCTATTTGAGTATAGCAGTTTGAAAAAACCCCACAGTCATAAAGAAATTAGTTAAATAGCTTCTTTTTTAGGTCACAAACTAATACTAATATATATATTTTTTAGTGAAGTCTACAAGTAATGATAAAATCCAAGTAAATACATTATATTAACATTAGGAAGCAGTCACACTATCAAATGGTTTCATTGTATGATTACTACTTGATTTCCATAATATTGTTCATAAGCTATTATATGAAGCTTGCATTTGCATGAAAGGAAGTGAGAAGGGCACACCTTCTCACAGAATTTTTCAACTATGCCGTCGATTGAATGCTTTCGTTTTGGAGGACACAAGCATTTGGAGGTAATGGCAAGTGTAGAAAGCATAATCTAAGGGCATTTTCTAAAATTTCACAGATTATCCCTTTCAAAAAGAATAGTGTTGTGTTTTTACCCAAGCTGGCAACAAAGTACCCCCCAGACACTCCCTCCTCCTCCTCTGTGGTAGGATAGGGAGGAGAATCAATGGGAAAAAAACCCCAAACAAACCAAAAAAACCCCCCACAATAAACCCCCATTGTGGGTTGAGATAAGAACAGTTTAATAACTGAAACCAAGCAAAATATGATAATATTAATGACAATAGTAATAATAAAAATATAATACTGCTGATAATGATGATATGAAGTGATACTTTTTCATGGAGTTCTTTCTGTGTGGATTTGTACAGAATACTAGAAAGGCCCTCTTTCTCTTCTGAAATCTGTGGGAAATATATTTTTATAATTTCAAAAGATACTTGTTAGGTTTAGTCTCAAGTTATCCATTACATTTGTGATGACACAAGTACTGGTCTGAGGAATAAAAATTGGAAATGGAAATTGTATTTCATTTATTGTTTTCATATCTAGTCAGGCTTTGAATCAAGTATATTTAAAATGAAAAAAAAATAATGCTGAGGGTATAGCACAGGTTCTAGAATTTTGGGTTTGTCTTGGATGTTTTATTATTCCCTACTTCCCTCCCCACCCCCATCTGAATTATCATCCCCTCCTTTACATAACTGAATGCACAAATTAATTTTATTTTAAAGTATTTTAGGACTCAGAATATTCAGATTATCTTCAAGATCATTTGAAGGAGGGATCTCAGTTCTCCAGACAGGGATCATTGTTTTTTGATTATTTGATTTGATTGTTGCAAATTTACAGAATTTTTTGTGTAAAGTTTAGATATGAAAGAAACAGAATTTATATTGAGGCTCAAATATCAGTATTCTTGCACCTTATCTGAAACTTCAATCCTAGAGTTTTTATGGAAGACCTTTCTGGAATTTAGAAGTATGTCTAGAGCCATGCAAGTATGAGTATGTACAAAAAAAGTACTATCTTTTACATAAAGAAGAACTTCTGTTAATTATGATGTTGTGTTGTCCACATACCTAAAAATTCCACATACCTAAAAATATTTATTAGTTTGTACTTTTAAACATAACATTCAGACAATGTGGGCATTTGCTGTCTATCTTGTGGTTTCTTGGTTTGTGGAAGTGAAGTATGTTATTTTATGGAAAGTTTATGCAGATTAAAATTCTGTCCTTTATCAGTCTGCTCAGGAATGTGTTTTACATTCTGTATTTACTGTGTGGTCAGTTAGCCTGGGAAGCAGTCCTAAGCATTTGTTTTATTCTGTACCATTTGTTTTATTCTGTACGTTGTAGACAGGTGGAAATTTTCTTTTATTGGATGACATGCACGCTTATTGAAAGAGAACTAACAAACTTAAAAAAATGCCAGAGGAAGAAGCATTCTAACACTGAGAATCACGTTGATGAAATGTGAACTCGGAGTCCAAATGTTGGCTTTTTCTGACAGATTTACAAATGAGAAAGTAATTTAAAATCTTGAATGTATTCTATTTTATATTATGATAGTGAAGGATGTTCAATAACTGTTCATGTTCGCAGTGAGGAATTCACATAAAATTTTCATGGAGCCGAAGCTTACTCATCCATTTTAGTAGGAGATGTTTTATGGTAGGGTGGCTTCTGTGATTTATGACATTTGCCATTTTTTCAGAAAAACGCAATACTTTGGAGTATCTTTTCTTCAGCTCCACTTTTTCGCCCCTCCTTACAGAACCCGAAGGATTGCAGCAAAGCTAAGAAACTCGTGTGCAACATCAACAAAGGCTGTGGCTATGGCTGCCAGCTGCACCATGTGGTGTACTGCTTCATGATCGCCTACGGCACCCAGCGCACGCTCATCCTGGAGTCGCAGAACTGGCGCTACGCCACCGGCGGCTGGGAGACCGTGTTCCGGCCCGTCAGCGAGACCTGCACCGACAGGGCGGGCTCCAGCACCGGCCACTGGTCAGGTAAGGTGGGCCACCCGCGTGCTGCTGCTCCTGCTTTTGTGCACCTTCATTCCCGCGGGATTACCTCCTTGTCTCTTCCGTGCTGTGCGGAGCGTGATAACTGCGACTGCAGCTGTGTGTGTAAGCACCTTTTACACCCTATTTGCCCATGGTACTGGAACAAAATTCCTTGATAAGATAGCTCTGCATTGGCAAGATTTTTTTTTTTAATACAAAAGTTTTGTGTTTGAGATTTAAATTTTAATTTTTCAGCTGTGTTCTCTGCTAGATATTAATCTAATTCTCATGGGAAGAGAGTGTTAAATAGATGCTGTTGTTGATAAACTTTTAAAGAAATAAGGGAAGTTTCAAATATTAAGCAATAGAAATATAAAAGAAATGGTAGCCAATAGTCAGTCACACCCCAACAAAATAAACAAATAGTTGAAATAATTCCTAATTTAAGCTGAAGAGATTCAAAATTCATGCTATAAAATCAATGGCAATGTTAAATATGAATTCTATTTGTGTATCAGCAAGCTGATCCTTTCTTATATCATGCTGAACAATTTGCCTATAGAATAAGTAGATGTGCACTGATGTTTGGAGGATCAGGTAGCTTTGTCAAAGTAAACAATGTTTGTTTTAAATGACATCTTTCTCCATGTAATTGATAGGCAAAATGTATCAACATCTTCAGTCTTCACTAGAACACTGCATACCCAATGCATATGTAATCTTAAAATATCTATTATAAAGTTTTACAGGTCTGAAAGTAACTTAATCAGATTTACAAAATCCAGTTTACAGGTTGCATGTAAACTTATGTGTTCACACATTGAAACAGCATTTGCACATTGAAATAGCGCCTGTTCTTCAGAGCTTCAAGATGGTACAAAATTAGCTTTGAGAATTCTAGTGAGTTCTGTGAATGGGATTTTTTTTTGCAAAAAATGTTTTTTAGAAATGGTTGGTTGTTTTATAAAAACGACTAGAAGTGCAGAACAGATACTGAGAACTCCAGATGAAGTTTTATTCATGTTTGATGAAGTTAGTAAGTGAAACTACCATCTGGACATGTCTCTCAGCAGACTCCTCTACGTGACTCCAGAATTTAGATGCAGGCAGTTTTGTGAGCAGCTTTTCAGCACAGTAAGCTGGAAAACAGTGCACTCATGCACACATGCCTTCAAAAGATCATATACTTTAGTGAAAATCTATTTAAATAGATGATGATATCATGCAATATGGCCTCTTGCAGATGAAAATACAAATAATGCATTATTTTAGGTCCCTACAGTTTTGGTTCTTTTTTTTTCCTTTTTTTTTTTTTTCAATTAATTTCTAGATCAGGTTGAATGGTTTGAAGGCTGAGCACATGAAATACCCTTATGCAATCAATTATTTTTAAAATAATGAATGCCACTAATATGAGTTTTGATCTCCTAGAGCTAGAGGAAATTGGGCTATGAAAGACAGTCTTTCTGTAGTCGTCCTGTTGGCCAGCCACACATGCTATAAACTGTGTTAAATTCTGGTCTTGTGCAATGGCTTGGCCAGTGAGAATGAATGATACTGACAAGGGATCTCTTTACTAGCCTCAGCGTGGCTTCTGTAGGAGCCTTCACTAGATACTTAATTGCCACTAAATTTTAAAGACAGTGTATCTTGCTGAAGATTTCTGTGTGCTTTTTATGTCTCCCTAATCTATAACGATTTTTATAGATTACTTGTATATCTGTTTATTTATTCCTTGTTTTCTTCAGGGACAAATAAGTCTGAAATTCTTAACTCTAGTTAAGAGCAATTTGTTTACAAAACCACACCTTTAATTTTTTTTTTCTCTACAAATTATGAAACCAGCACAGGATTTTTTAGATTTTCAAAACAAATGTATTAAAATGCATTGATGCATTTATCAGTTTTCATTTTTCATAAAACATTTCTCCTACGTAGTGTAGAGATTTTTAAATTATGTTTCAAAAATATTCATACAAGCAAATGATTTTAGCAAGTATGCAATGTAAATTATGGAAATAGGCCAACAAGTCAGAAAAGTATATCCTCTAAGAGAGATGCTTTCATGTAATTTGCAGACCTGAATAGATAATAATTTAGTAAAATGTGCTTCATGACAAAATTGTTTAAATTTGTACATCTATTAATTGCTCCTGCTTGACATTTTTTTAGTTTTATTTGCAGCACAAAATTTTGCAGTTTCTGAACTTTATCTTGAGTGAAACAATTTAGATTGTAATACCTTCTCCAAGAATTAAGAGGCTTGTATAAGATGAGAATACATGTAATTCTGGAATTTTCTTTGTCCAGTCCTGTCTTATCTAGGTATAAAAGCTATGCTTGTTTTTGGAATTTGGGAAGTGAATTTTAATGAGCAAGCTGGTATTTGCCTGACAGCAGAAGTTTAGTAAGACGTGTTCTCATCGGTGAAGAATTGCTCGGCTCAGCCCGTGTCATGTCTTGCAGGAGTTGTTCTTTGTGTTTGACGTGGTAGTTCTGGAATCAAGTTCAGCTTTTCTGGCTTAAACATATGAAATGATTGAGAATTCTATTGCAGATTTCTGTAAATACAACAGTTATTTTACACTGTGGCATAAGTTTTCCTTGTCCTTTGTTTCACTCATACTGTCATTCTAGAGAAAAAAAAATCATGAGAGATGGTTGTATATATGCTCTTTTTGGTTCTAAAATTATATCTTGCCTGTAATGGCATCTTTCTTGTAGTTAGTTTTCCCTTTGATATCTGTGGTCAAACTGTTTATGAATAATTTAGGTAGGAATTTTTATAAGAAGCATGAATTATTTACTAGTAATAAGAGCCAAAATGTAGAGAACTTGCAAAGATTTATTTATCATGGAATTGTTGATTAGTTTTCTTTAAATTAATTAGTTAGCCAGGTCATAATGTTGTTATCATTGCTGCATGCTAAAATGGAGCCTCTTCTTATCATTTTTTATTCGCTGATTTATGATGTTATGGTGGCATTCCCCAATAATAAATTGAAAGAGGTCTACAAAATAACTAGAGAAAAAAAATCATAAAATAAATGAAAAAGAAAACAGATTGATAGGAAGAATAGATTAATATACTGTTAGAAGTCGTATCTGCATTTCAAGCTGGAGAATGAAGGGATGTGGAGGTAAGGAAGCCATCTACATGCTTTAAATAACAGTCTCTGCTCCTTCCCATAAGGCCTAAAAGCCAGAAAGATGAAAGATAACTTGAAAAAGGAAACCTGAAACAAAGTTTCCTGCAGTTATCCTTGAATATTGATTTTGCTGCCTCTAACTATGGTTTGATGAATTAATGCTTTTGAGGAAGGGATACCCAGAGGGGAGAAAATGGCAGAGCTCTTCATTTGCTGGCAGTGCCAGCTTTAAAGTATTAATTGAACTACAATCTTAAAATATGAATTAACTAATATGTTTATATGTATAATTCAAGAATGAGGATACTGTGGGTACACAAAATGAATATTTAATTTATTAAAGCCTATCTGGCAACCAGTAATCAAAAGGACTAAATAAAAATTGCAAAATCAAACCGTAAAAAGTTGTACAGAATTAATTGAAATAAATTAAGAAGTTTCACTCCACGAACTAGATATTCCTTGACAGCAGTTTTTTATGGAAATCAGCTGAATATTTAGTATTGGCCTAAAAAATCCTTTAACTTGCATACAATTGAATGAATTATGTTTTGCTCCCACATCTCACTCTTATTTATAAAAGCTTGCAGAAAAATGGAATTTCTAGTTCAAATTCTTAGCATTGTGTTTATACAGTGACTTTCATTAGTTACATTTTAATTCAAACAAGTTCCATTTCTGTGAAGCAAGCTGGAGAATGGTGATTTGAGAGAACAGAGTGTAACAGCAATCTCTCTGAATTTTCCCTTTTTTTCAGTTGTGTTAATCTTGAAATCAAGTTACTGATATTGTGTAGATTTTTTTGTCCTCAAGGTGCCTTGTAAGATACTCTATGTAAAGACATTTGTCTGTGTAAACACATAAATGTATTTAGGAACTGGTAACTCTTAAAAGGACCTTGGAATTCTAATGAGGTAGGTCTGAGTTTTCAGAGCAGTGCAGTAGCCTAAAAGGGCTGTGTGATCCTTATTCGTGTCTAAGTGGAAGGCTATTGAATAATAGCAAAAAGTTATTTTCACCATGCAAAGCAAAGAAAGGGTGTAGGATGCTGTCTACTTCTGTTAGCTGGCCTTCAAAATGAATATTGATAAATAAAAAAGGATTCTGAGAAAGACCTACACTGACATAAAAATCTGCTTTACAGTAGGAGATTCAAAACCATAATTCAGTTCTAAAATAAAGCAAGTTTTAAAAGCTGGTCCTGCCACATTTTATAGTATTTCTATATGGGAAGTATTTCTACTTTTAGACCAAGATGTGGCTTGAAATTTTGATTAAAGACGAGGTCTGCTTTTTAACAACAACTCACTGCTGCTGTTGACCCTATTATGGCAACTGGTCCAGAAGCAGAAAGACAAAAAAAATTGCATGATCTGAAATTGGAATTACAGGAGATGCAGTCTTTTCTTGTAACTAGCTTTATTTCTTTTGGGGATTTTTAACACAGAAGAATGTTTGCCTGTGGTTTTTGAGTGAGTATGGGCTTTTTTTTAATTTGTTTGTTTTGCAGTGATACTTTTAATATTGTCTTACAACTTGTATCATGAAGTTCACTTGTGCTATCCCAAATATGCCATACTAAACTAAATTAATATGTATTTTAAGAAGGTTGTCATAAAATACATCTGTATATTCTTTCACACTATAATCAATCAAGCCAAGTTGATTCTAATTAAGCCATTTATTTGGCCTAAATGTACCACTGGTTCTCATCTAATTGTACAAGGAATTACATCAAATCTATTCTTGGTAAAAGAATGGTGTTCTTGGAAGTTGTTTTGTATGTCAGTGGCATCTTTTAACAGGGTGGGAGATAAATGGGAAATACTTTCATTTAAATACATCCATTGTCTAGTAAATTTTCTTATAGCAGAAGTAAGAATGTCTGTATTTCTTTAAAGGTTGATGTATTTAATTGTGCTATCTATCAAAAAATGTTCAAGAAGTGAAAACATCGGGCTTGTATACAGTGAGTTCTCCTTATGTCATTGCTGATTTAGGTTAAGATTTGATGTCTGTATAAAATGGAATTGTTTGATAACAGTTCCTTGCATGGGCAGGACCATAAGCAGATTAGCAGACATGTTCGATGAGAATTCTTTAACTGTGTGAAATGAAGGAAGGTAACCTAAATGTGGCCTGACTGAAGATAATTACTTTCCAAATAGCAGGGGCTTCTTTCCCTGCATTTCTTGATAAGGGGAAGCTGCAGCTGAAGACTTAAAAATCCAGAGAGTGCATGGAGGTGGGGAAAAGGATTCTTGGCTTTGTCCTGTTCAGTGGTAGGACTAATCGATAGCATATTTGATCACAGATCTCATGTTGTTCATATGAAATACTACACTTTTGAAGCATGACTTTCCCTTTTTCCTAACAGGATGATGTTGCTCCCCCACAATAATATCAAAACTAGTACCTGTAGGTTAGTGGTTCATTACAAACTTTCCTCACGAGCATTTAATCATGGATGAAAAATTACAGATTGGTAAACAAAGTGTCCATTACAAACCATAAAAAATGTTTTTGCTGAACTGTCACCCTTCTAAGGATTGTTTAATAAGCAAAAAAGCTACAAATTGGCTTAATATTAGTTAATTTGATTTTTATTTTGAAAATATTTTTTCAGAGGAGTTTTTACTTGAAAAGTTGTATTCTGGGATGCACATTAAGGAAAAATAGTGTGTTTTGTACTCAAATGAAAAAAATCTTTTTTTTGATGTGAAGAGGTGTCATGAGGTAAACTGAGTATGTTAGGTCTCAAACAAACTGCAAAGTCTGAAATGTTAGTCTGAGTTCTTTGTTTGGCTGCATAAATTTCAAGCCAAGCTGAAACATTGTTAGGTTTTTGGGGAATTATAACCCGCATTCAAGTTTTGAATATCTTTCTAATGTATTACACTGGTCATTACAGTGTTCTAGTTAAGCAATAGTGCCTATTTTTAAGTAATCTTTAAACAAGATAATCTGAACTGGCAGCTGTGGAGTTGAATTCAAGTCATCCAAACCCTTCCTACATCTTGAAAATGACTACTGCCATTTCCAGGTGGGACATCCCAGAGCACTGCCAGCAGTATGGATTACAGCTCTGATGCTTGGGAATATATCAATTATTATGGTGACCATTCCTTCTTTTCATGCAGCTACTCCTACTTCTTCACAGTAGCACAAGGCTGGGCATTTCATTTATTTCAGTGTAACTTCACCAAGTCCCAAAAAGTTTGTGTCTTTTTGCATTTGAGTAATGAATTAAAAGAGAACCTTAAAATGTCAGCTAATTCTTGAGATATATCTCTTGTCTAGATTTAGAATGTCATATTGAAAAGCTGCTTATAGGCAAATGGTTCTGAATAAAGTTTCTCCACCATGTGAAATAACTGAAAGTTATACTAAGACTTTTAAGGCAGAAATAATTTATTGCATTTTATATTTTTGTTTCTCAATCTTTAGGCCTTCAGGCCACTGATTTATTTCTAGTGTTGTGAGTAGATAAGACATTTGAAAAGCTGCCTTTTATTGCACTGATCTCCTACCGATATTTAAAGACCCACATTAATTTTAACATTTAATTTAATTTAGCATTTCAAATGAAACAATACGTATTTTATATTAAAAGAAAACAATACTTACTTTAACACCTTATTTTTGGCATTGCATGTCCATGAATGCTATTGTGCTAAAGTTTTGTAGAGAAACCTTTGGAAGATGTTTTCCTTTTTCTGGTATTACATAAATACTGTGACAAACCGAAACTAAACACGTTGGGGTTTTTTTTGTTTTTTTTAAGTATCCTTAACTAAAGTAGTGGTTTTAATTTTCTAATAATGCGTAAATTAATAATAGTTTATTAAGGTAATAGTTATGGAGAAAGCATCTCTATTTCTGTGTGATTGATCTTGTTTTGTTCTTAATACTTCCATTACATTTTCCCCTATGACTAAAGATCAGAAAAATTTCCTTTTCCATTATTGCAGGCTTACACTCTTGATTTTCTCCTTTCATGTTGGTAGACTATATGAAGTAGAATGCATCCTTGTTTCTTTCAGATGCATTGTTAAGGTGACATGTGCCTGCTATGAGTCTCAAACAACATTATTCTCTCCTGTTTTATTTATGGGTAACTAAAATGTCCTTTTGCCTACAAATACTTTGAGAGCTGTGTTCCATCTGGACTTGCATATGGAGCTACTTTTACTAATTCATTGTAAGAGGAGTCCTCCAAGTGTTCAAATTAGAGCAATACAAGATTGGGAGCTATAAACCACTATCTCAAAAAGACAGTAAATGTCTTGTCTAAACAGGGAGTGCTTCTCCACTAAATACCTGGACAGCCAGCTGCAAATATTAAGCTCCATTGTCATGACCTGTTGGACACTTCTAGGTCATGAGATATGCAATATTGTCTGCATGTTGTCTTGTTTTTTACATGTTTATACATGCCTGTTACAGGCTCGAGTGTATATCCAGGCTCGAGTCCAGTCAGCATATGCATGCAAGAGATAAGTCCCTGAAGCTGCTGATGGATTATTATAAAAATAAGCTATTTTCTATTCCAGAAAAGATAACCTAATATTCAATGCAAGTATTTGGAACTATTTTCAAATCTATAATAATTAACATTAGACTGAAATAGAGAATAAGCTTCAGTGGAATTGTTTGAAATCAAATCCAGAATTGGTTTTTCATCAATATAGCTGTAATGATATTTTTTATGTGTTCCTCAGTTATTTCAACTATCCTTACATATTATCATGCTTTTAAAACATCAATTCTGTTTACTCTAATGACTAGACTTGGGTAATGTGGCAAAACCCCTTTGCATTTATAAAAGTGTATTTGCCTTTGCAAATACATTTCCTGGTATTTTCTGGCAGCCAGGGAATTGGGGCTCCCCTTTAACAGGTTCCACTTTCATATTGGCTGTTTAGATGAAATGGGGCATTGTTCAAAAGCAGTTTGAATATATAAAGATAAAAGGAAAAAATTGCCAGTAAGCTTCTTGATTACCTAGTTTGATGCTCTTCTGACTGTTCTATGAAGTCCATTTGTGCAATCTCTTCATCTGTAAACTTTCCAGCTGACACGCTGGGTATCTGAACAATTGAGGATGGGAAAAGTCTTTACTTTTTAATGTTCTCTCAAAGTGATGTGACAGTTGCCACATAAAGCTTCTGGTAAGGGATGAAAAGTTTGCAGGAGAGTGAAACAGAAATACAGGTCTTTATAATGCAGCTCACCTGAGCTGCTCAAAAAGGAACAGAGGCTCTAAAGGCACCACTGCTTTTGTTTTTTAAGAGACAGAGCTATTGCAAATGCAGAAATTGTTACTCTCAGCTGAGGCCTCCATCAGGTCAAAAGGGAAAACATTCACTGGAATCTAATCACTTGTTAGGACAGTAAGAGCACTCTTCATCTTCGTGCTATGGTTTTGATTATGGGTAGGATTATCAAAGAACTGGAATAACACGGGAAAATAAATATTATTGCAAGACTGTCACTAGGGTTACAAAGACATGTTGGTAGTTGTGTAGCTCTGGAAGTTACAGTTTTTGCTGGAGCAGAAAAGACTATCATTAAAGTTTTACTTTTTGGGAGGGAGATGATGAAATAATATCTTTACAGATTTGTTTTAGACAAGTTTCTTGTGAGAGCAAAAGTTTCATCATTGTGCTTTACCTTTCTATCTGCTCTTTTTCTTCTTAAGCCTAACTTAGTTTAAGCCTTGAATATTGGATGAATTTTGGCCAAATTTCACTAAAATAAATAGATCTTTTTAAGGTCTCTCAAAAGTTCACAAAATAGGTACTCTGAGGTGTGTGTAAAGAGCCACTGAAGTCAACATTCAGGCCTATGAGGAAGTGAGAATCAGTGACTGATCACAGATGCCACTTTTCAACACACAAACAGTACCCAGAGAGGTAGGAGAGATGAGAGCAAGTGAGGGTAGTTGCAGGAGTTGTGCAGGAGAGGAGAGGAAAGAATGCAGGAAAAAAGCCTTGGAAGTGCTGGATTGAGAAAAGTAATAGAAGGCATGTTGGCATGTGTGAAAGCATTTTGGTTTATTCACTCCTGAAGGTATTGAGATTCAGCCCCTTGGGATGACAAATGGGACACTATCCATATGGCATGTGAAACCTGGGAAAGAAAGGACTGTATTTTCAATTTCTTTAACTCAGAATTGCACCAAATTTATTCAAGACCTGTCTGCCTTAAAAGGCTTGATTGCATAAAGGATGATTAAAAACTTAGTAAGTGGAACACTAGTGAGAAACAATTCAGAAACCAAAAATTCTGTATTAAAATTCTGTATTCAAAAATTCTGTATTAGAATTGTACAAAGCAAAAGCTTAGAGAAAAAAAACCACTTAGATATATGAGTTGTATTTTACAATGACTACTTGAAAATTAAAATATGATTTTTAGTTCATGGCAATTCCATTTTATTATTCAACTATGGCATAAAGCTCTTGTTAGGTAACTTTACTTAAGTTTGCAAATGCCCAGAAGATAGTTGTAGTAGGTGTAGTCTGCATCACAAAACAGATGGAAGCATACTTTTATTTTCTGCTGAAGTAGCTGACAATTCATGAAGAGCATAACACACCATGACTTTGCATAGTTTTCATTTTTTACCATGTCTGAAAAGAAAAGCACTGAAATACCATTGATGAACCCTGAACCTGCTGTCCTTTGCAGTACATAACAGGAAACAGCAGGACAATGGGGAGCCATGGGAGAACTCAGCACAGTCCTTCACCTTACCCTGTGCTGATCAAACAGCTTTCCCAGCACTCTGGCATATCTCCTGCTACTGAATTTAGAGTCGTTCACTTGGGTGAGGTTCCAAATTGGCAGTCAGTCTTTCGTGCTGTAGAGCTTGGTTAAATAGATCTGTGATAAGTCTGTGCACGTTGATATCAGCTTAATTAGGTATATTATAGAAACAGAAAAGCAGGGAAGGTATTCCATTTTTACGTCAGTTTGTTTAGTTGTGTTTCTAGCAAGACAAACTGAAATTAAATTGGAATTCTCAGTTACAAGACAGGAATATCCTTAGCATGGCATTCTTTGGCATACTTTTAAGGACTTCTTGAAAAAATTGAAATTAGCTGATGAATTTTGAAATAATAGGAGAATGATCAAACAGGTTTTTCAGTTAACATTAACTAATAGGAGTGATTGTGTGGTAAAATATCAGCCTCCTTTCAGGTAAGAAATTAACACCCAATGAAAATGCCCATCCATAACATAACAACTCTAGAGGTATTGCTAACATGTAAGTTATGTGTAGCAGCTCTAAGAGTATGTATAACAACTCTTCCAACCTAAATAACTCTACATTTCTGTGATCAAATGTCAAAATTGTACCACCACTGAGCAGGGAATTGGACCTGTTTGACACAATGATGCTGTGATTTAAACTACCAATATGAGAAAAATATGCAAACATTAGTATGGATTATTACCTTTTATGGGTTGTGTATTACTTAACAAAATACATCTGTGAAGTGGAAAAAACTCAAACATTTTACAAATTAGAGAATATGTAGCTAACAACTGAAGTGTGGATTAAAAATTAATTCTGTATTTTTAACTTGGTTTCACTGTCTTCAGTTGAAAATTCATATGAATCAGTGATGTGACTTATTGTTTTCTGATATAACTGCTTGTCTATTGATCTGACTGAGTTTTGGTTATCTCCTCTATCATTGATTTTGATTGCAGCTTATTTATGAGTAAAATAAAACAATATCCTGCTGTCCAAGAAAGGATGACAGTTTTTTAAAGGATGCCTATTGAAAATAGGACAAGCTCATTGCCTATGAGGAATGTTTTCACAAATACTGAAAAAAAAAAGTGATCAGTAGGGTAAGAATGCTGTCTCTTGCCTGTATGGCTGTTGCAGAGAGTTGTTTACTCCTTCAGGGTTGCTGAAGAGTTACTCTACTCTGGTTTTGTCCAGTGCAGAAGTAAACAGTTGCTGTAAGTTTTCCTTTCACTGCATCTACTATCTCATACTTTTAAAAGTGAATGAAGACTAATAGGGAGTTTTTCCTTCAATCAGATGTGATGATATAGGTAATACTATCTAGAAAGTTGCCATAAGGTTTTCTGGAATTGTACACATATTTATGTGTTTGATTATGCAGATCATAATTGTATGTAATCAATTAACACTCTACAACATCATTGAAATAGCCATGACCAAATTTATGATTTTATTAGTAATTTTTTTTTAAAGACAACACTTGACCTAGTAGTTAATTTTAAACAATCAAATACTTTTTCCTTAATGAAATACATTTGCAACTTCATTACTATTCAAACAACACATCACATAGAGTTGAAAGCTGAAATCTGATTCTTTTTCACAATCTTCTTTGATATTCAATGATTTTGGTATACTTTAATATAGTTTACTATATATACTGAGAGTTTTCCTAGTTATTTCTGGCCAATCTCATTTTCTTTGAAACCTTAAGACAGCCTATGGAAATTTTTAAGAAGCACACTCATCCTTTAAAGAGAATGGAACAATCTAATGAGTGGTTTTCAGGGTAGGAATGTCTAATAGTAGGTCAGATTGCTCAATCAGCTTTATCAGCAGCAAGATTTTACAAATGACTGTCCTTACAGACCAACATATTTATTCAGTTGCAGAACAAAGTCTAAAAGCTTGTCAGTGATGCTGTACTTAATAAAAATCCACCTTTTATATGCAGATTTGCATCACCCACTTTTTCCCCTCAAAAGCTTCTCTAACTTAAGATTGAAGTCTTTTCTTCTCTTGGCTAAGACTGCTATTGTTATTTGCCACTCTGTTTCTTCTCCCATTCTCAGTTGAGGGGGAAAAGGTAAAAAGAATGGAACCTCAAGCACTCTTTCATACCATTCCCAAGCTAAACATTTATTTTCTAAACTCTTGCCTGATACTTCACATCTGCACCAGATTTAGCACTTCCGTGGCTTCATGCTGCTTTTCTTTATTGCAGCTTTCTGAAGTTGTACTAACAAGGTATTACCCATCACACTATAAGAAGATCTAAATGCTCAATAATTTTGCTGAATTTATGAACTTTTATTGAATTTTTCCTTGTGAGTGTGATTTGATAGATGGTAAAAATATGAACTATCTTTTTGAATTAAAAAGAACCATCCATACCTGTAGTATAGGAAATACTTCTAAAGAATCCTTTACAGTGATGGTATACAGAGCAGTGATGAAATACTGACACACAGATACATCTTGGAAGATGGATTTCCAAATCTAGTAAAAATGAATTGAAAGTATACTTGAGCATAACAAACATTCCTAATTTAAATAACCATATCTCAGAGAGTTACTGCAGAATTTTGACTAGTCTTGCAAAAGTGTTCTAACCTTTGGGATCTTTAAACTCATTATTCCTTTTTTCAGCATCAAGATTTACTTGATCATCAACAGTTAAATGAGTTTGATTTGCTTATATTTAAAGCAGTTTTTTTTTTTCCTGGCTGATGAGCACTAAAGTGATAACTAACCACTTATCTTTGCCAGTAAATACTGCAGACAATGGAAACATTACTTTGGAGGAAAGGAGCACGCTAGAAATATTAGCTGAAATGTTCAATGCTTTAAAAATGTAATGCTTTTTTTACGTTGTCATGTATTATAGTTTATTTCAGTATATGAATGTAGCATTGAATTATCAGTTATGTAGATAGTTGTGTTTGTGTAATTTGTAAAAATTCTTAAAAGATGTTTGGTGGCTATTAAGCCTTGAATTAAAATCCCTTCTAAACCGTCTGTATATTCTACTGTAGTTAATATTTAAAACATAACAAATTCTTACCTGTGTGTACATCACATGCTTATATAGTGCTTGTGTTTTCCATGGTCTATTTAATTTGCTACTTCATAGTTTAAGTTCTTGAAGACAGGAGGACAGGAATTGTCTTTCTCCTCTTCTAACAACAGAGTGACTAATTCAGTGGTTATAATGATGTCTGAAATGTTGAAATTTACTGCATAAAATGTGGTCAAAATAGCAGCAGAGCTGTAGTTGTTTTTTAAACTACTTCTTATGCCTTAAAATATTTCTTTGTTTAGTTTTAAACAAGTAACTGAATTTTAGACATTTTAGATTACCAGTCTGTCCAGATAAGCCTTCACTAACAGTAATGGTATAGTCATATATAAGAAGGTATCAATATATAAACAGGAACACATTTTCTATTTTATTAACTACCAGCTACTAAGAATTCAAAAACCTTCAATTTTGTTCTACTTGAGTGCATTGTTAGATACAGCTTGTATATAAATCTAGTCTAAAATTATGATTTTTATTGAATTTGTTAATGCTGTTTTTGGAAAACTAGAGCAAGGGTTAAGTAGTCTTTTTGAAATTGAAGATACAGGTGAGTTGATATGTTGGGGATATTATTTGCCAATGGTAAAGCATATTCATAAAGTAAACTACTTGACTCATCTTAGTATGTATTTTAAAACAGGTGAGGCTAATGATAAGGATGTTCAGGTGGTGGAACTTCCCATTGTTGACAGCTTACACCCACGGCCTCCCTATTTGCCCTTGGCTGTCCCTGAAGACTTGGCTGATAGACTAATTCGTGTGCACGGGGATCCTGCAGTGTGGTGGGTCTCACAGTTTGTGAAATACTTGATTCGTCCACAGCCTTGGCTAGAAAAAGAAATAGAGGAAGCCACAAGAAAACTTGGTTTCAAACATCCAGTGATCGGGTGGGTATTTAGTTTTCTTTTTAACTGTCTGTGCTTTAATATGTGTACGTAGTGATTCCTGTTCAGGAAGAATTGTTTTATGATGATAATCAGGGTCTCGAAGTATTTTGTGGGGAGAGAGGGTGATTTATAGATGAAGCTCTTATTTTTTAACTGTGCATAATACAAGTTGATTACAAGTACTTCTTCAGCACCCTTGTCTACCTGTAATTGGACAGATATATAAAAGGCAGCTCAATAGAAGGTTTTTTAACATGTCCTTCCACATCTGGTAATACAGAATTTCATTAATGTAATTGCGTTACAGCTTGTATTCCAGGCACTTTATTTTCTGTGTCTTCTTTACAGTGCCTGTAGCTTTTACATTTGAGGAAAAAAGGCCAAGCCTACATTTTACATGCCACAATTCACAACTATTTTTATCACTGGCTACATGTGAATATGGTGTGTGCCTTTCCCTTCCCTGCTAGTGTTTTGGCAGTTGTTGTTTCTCAGCTATAATGTTGAATTGGAAAGGTCTGTGTGGGGAGACATGGGGAGAAGGAAGAAAAGCAGGAAAAAGCAGCTTGTGGGAGAAAGGTATTTCCATCATATAGTCTGAAAAATGTTACTGCTGCTGTGCTAGAGTCTTCTTCCTTTGTCAGAATTTCTTTCAGTCCTTAAACTTCCTTTCTCTAGGAGTATACAGTAGGTTGTCCAAATGTTAGTTGGCTTTTGACCTTGAGCCAGTAGGGCACTTCACTGCTGCTGTATCTGAAGACTTGTTACATTTCAAGGAGGTCAAAGGAATTAATTTGTAACTACCTTAATTCAAACTATGCATTATATGATGCAAATATTCCTATTTTCCTTTTGACCTGTATTGATCAAGCATTATCTATCTGCAGTAGATAACTCAACCTTGTGCACAAAAGAAATGCCACCCTGTATGCTATAATTCAATGTCCTTCATTCCTTTCTTTCAGTTTCCCTTTGCCTTCCTTGTCAGATTATTATATTGCTTTTGAGAACAGACTGACTTCTGTCTTGTCAGTGTGTCACGATGGACATGGACGAGTTTTAATCCCTCCTTATTTTATGTCTTCATTCAATTTAAAATTCCATTTGCCAAAGTATGAATAGGATTTATAAAAGTAATTCCTAGTTTTTCCCTTTTTCCAGTGTTCACGTCCGAAGGACAGACAAAGTAGGGACAGAGGCAGCATTTCACCCCATTGAGGAGTACATGGTACACGTGGAAGAGCGCTTTGAGCTTCTTGCTCGCAGGATGCACGTTGATAAAAAAAGAGTGTATTTGGCTACAGATGACCCTTCATTATTGCAAGAGGCAAAATCCAAGTAAGATGAATTGTGTTTATGTTTACGGTTCCTTCCTTCTGGTTAGCTTTACAATTTCTGGCTATTGTGCACCACAAGTTTTAGTATAATTTTTTTTTTTAATCCTTTATTCAGTTAAGACTACATTTAATTTTTCCAGTGATTTTGATTTTTATCTCAGATATGCTTTTTTGGGATTTTTTTTCTCCCAATTATGCTTTTCAAAGCTTAATGTTAAAAATCTAGAAGAGTTGAGCAAGATACCTGGGACTATGTAAAAACAAATCAATGCTGTAGAATGGAGGTAATTAAAAAAAAATTACATATAAATAATAAACACACAAAAATTCTTATTGAACACACATATTAAAATGAAACTACTTAGAAATATTCTAAAACCTGGATAATATATTAAGTACATAAAACCTGTCCAAAAAAATGTGAACATTTGCCAGCGGAATTTTTGCAAGTGGGTTGAAAAGCTTATGATGAAGCTCTTCCCTCTTTCAGAAGGACATGTACAGTGATAACATAGAACACTTTCATCCTACATGTTGAATAATTTTGTCCTTAAATATACGGATTCTTACCTTCTTACAGTGTCTTTGTCCCTTTTTTTACTCTGTATCCTCTTCCAGCTCTCTAGAACGTGGATACACAGTAAACATTCATTTACTCCTAGATGGCCTGTATTTCCTTATAAATTAATACTTCTAATTAATTAATTATTACTTTCTAAAATCGAGGCAACTCAGTAGTGGCAAATTTTTGAATTGTTCTATTCTTGATGACATTCTTGGAAAAATATGTAGAGTAACATACTACATAACAGATTTTCTTTGGCTTATGCAAGGTAAGCAGAAAATGCTATTTTGTAGTAGAAGAATTTTCTACAGCATTGAAAACCTGTCTCTTTCAACTGTGTTGTTTCTGTTTTTCTTTCATATCTATAAAAGACTGGTGTTTAAAATTATGGTGTTTTGTAAAAACTAAATGAACAAACTCAACTCCAGATGATGGCAACCTAATCCTTCCTTTTGTGTATGTCTAAAGGCAAGAACAATAGCAGAAACAATTATAGCATTTAAAGTGCAAATCTAAACAATGAAAAGACAGGTAATGCAAAGTTGAGGTTATAATATTTAATCCATTATATTGTCCTAAATAGCTTTAAGAACTGTTTGTAACATAACAGAATTCAGTATTGTTGTAACAATCTTAGTTATGCATTTTTCTTTATTTTTGTTTAACTTTCAAACCTTATCATTCTTTATGAATAATAATCAGGTGCTCTACCGATGTAAACATAACATCACAAGTTTTTAATAGCAACAAAAACTCATTGTAGAATTGTAACTTATTCAGTAAAAAAATACTGAATTTTATTAAGAATTACAGCCCAAGTCCATTACAAATCAGGATTTTACTTAATATGTTGAGATACAGCTCAGTCATACGGCATTAATTTCATGTTTTCTTCACAAAAGGCATAAAATCTGTAAGTATTGAAGAATTTTTAATGTGTTACTGCTGCGTTTTCGGGTCACAGCTTACACTGAACCATAATTTCCTACGTTGCTTGCACCCTACTTTTGCTTGCAGCTTCAGATGCCTTGAGTAGAAGGCATTTGAAACTTCCTATGATTTCACAGAAGGTGGGATGCAATTTGATGTTTGGGCATTTAATAGTATCTGAAGGCAGGTTAAGGTCATGTTTTGACAGTGAAGACGCTTTTCTTTCTCTTCTTGTGAAATCAGCTGTAGATTGGTTTACGCTTCTGACAGAAATGTTCTAATCACATTGAACTACCAAGTTTTGAGAGAAACAGCTGTCACATTGCAGTAGCTTATGTTGCATTCATTATTTGGTGCAATAATATTAGTAAGTACTAGGTACTGTATCTCTCTACAAGAGAGTGACTGGCTGTCAAACAGCATTGCATTTAAGTAACGAAAATCTAGCCAACATTCACATGAATAGGCATGTTGTTTCTAGCAAGAGAAGTATTTAAACTAATCATAGTCATGAAAACAGAAATGTTTTGACTTAAGTTTCAGAAACTTCCCTTGCAGTCAGATGTCTACCAACTGCAAGTACAGTGGTAAAGATAGTGCAGTCACTGCTTCCAGTTTGTTGAGTGTTTGTGTTCTATTTCTGATAGAAGTGATATATTTTCAAAATTAGGCTCACGTAGAACAATTTTAGAAGAGAGTAGCAGGGCTGAGAGTTCAACAACTGTAATGATCAGGGGATTAAAGCATTTGACAGCTTCGGCAAGCAGAGGTCATGGTATTTATCTTGGGTAAGTGATGTATTAGGGATGGTGTAAATTGCTTTTTCTTGGCTGATTTAATAGTTTTCACATTTCACATGCAAATTTTTGAATGTCTAGTACATGTATTTCTAGTCCATAATACTACTACTTTACTCTTTAAGGTATTCAAAGTAATACAGATATACACATAATTTCTTAAAGAGACCATATTTAATACATTTCTGGTTTGTATATGAATCTATTTAGGTGTCTTTCTTTTGTATATGAGCACAAAAATTCAACAAATCACATTCTTCCTTACAAAATGTTTTCCTGTAAAGTCATCTGTATTTTCTTTTTTCCTCCTTTTTTTACTGTGTATTTACTTCCACAACAGCAGGTTAATATCTTTTCTCCCTTTCTGCTATCTGTAGTCTGGCTAACCCTCCCCACCCTCCAAGTCATAGTATGCCTGATATATAGAATTTAGCAGTGCTTCGAAGTACTAGAATCTGATGAACAGCTCGTATATTTTCCAACTTTTTTTAGAGCAAGACCTGAGAAAACACATTATCTCTTACTCAATCTGTTTACACATACACTCACAATCTTCTTTCAGAGGGAAGAAAATTTTCAGTGGCTGTTCTGGACACTTCCACAGGCCTAGCAATTGAGAACAGGAGCCTGGGACTCACCTTGGTTTGCACCTGCAGCGATAAGCTGTACTTACACAACGAGTTGATCAGCTTCTGAAACCAACAGAAACTTGGAACAGTCCCATGACTGTGCTTGATTTGTACCCTTAGCTGAGGCTATTAGGTGCAGGAAGGAAAGATTTTTAACTCTCTCTTCCCAACCTTCTTTTGATTTCTTGTTTTCCCTTTCTCCAAAGAGGGGAAAAAAAAAAATCCTTCCTAGCCTGTACACAGGTTTCAAGAATCTATTAGATAGCTTTAGAAGAACTGGGCATTATTTTTAGATATGTGGAAGAGATACACTGTGTATATGTAATCCAATACAAAGAAAACAGGGTTTTGCCAGGTTCCATTATTTAGTTTTATCTTTGAGCAGGGTGCCCAAGGAAGTGTAATACCACTGTCTCTGGAGGTGTTTAAAAGTCATGTAGATGTGGCACTTTCAGGGCGTGGTATAGTGGTGGAGTTGGCAGTGCTGGGTTTATAGTTGGACTCAATGGTCTTAAAGGTCTTTTCCAACTCAAATGATTCCAGGATTCACAATCTGGGCCTTTCCTGTTTCAGAGAAGAGATTGAGTAAAGCTAGAAGGCGTCCAACACAACACCGTGTTTTGGTGATTCTAACGATAAAAATACGACAACTTGTTATGTATGAATCATTTTCTACACATTCAGGAATCATAGTAATAGGATTATGCCTAAGTTCTACTTAAAAAAGAAAAAAAATCCCAAAAAATTTAAAGTGTAAGCATTACATTAATCATAATATAAATACAGATGTAAAAGGGAATGGAAGGAAGCAAGAGCTAACTATAGAACTTTGGTAGTTTCATTTCCTTTATTCTTTGCAGTCATTGTGGCAAGAATAGCTTCAAATAGAATCTCAAGCACTATAGTGAGTGGGAAGAATTAAACCTCACCTGATGCAGGAACTCAGTGGGCCACATGCAGCTTGAGAGGAGTGTGCACCTGGCCTTTTCTTGCGTTTTTCTTTAGGCTCTGCTTTTGACCTGTGTTGGAGACAGGATAGTGGACCAGGAGATTCTTTGGTCACGCTGAGTATGGCTGCTATTTCACTCACATTTTTAAAGAAACCTCTTTTCCAAGCATTGTGTGGGGGAGACAACATAGAAGTGCTTGTTTGAAAACTTAAACGTGTGAGTGGATAAATTACAAGCTTTGATGATTGTTTTGAAGAGTGGGCTCTGAAACCATTGGTTAGATGAATTTGGATCAACTTTATAAAATGGAATTGAAGACCAGATCTAAAAGCATCTCAGTGACTATTTCCAGGATAAAGGAAAGAAGGAGAACATTTTAAATGTATGCATAAAAACGATGTGTAAATAATTCTGACCTTTTTTCTTACCAGATCAAATATGACACTTCTTTCCTTGTGCTTCATTCCTTAAAGTTATTAGAGTGATCTTTTGCTAGTAAGAAATCAGATTCTTCAACTAAAGTTCTTTTGTGTCTGCTCAGCATTTGGATTCTGATTTTTGAAGTCTGAAGGAAGTGATTAATTTTAGTGATATTCCTGATACCAAGAACTTGCAAAGTGGTCTGCAAATATCTTTACCATGTTCGTTTTCCCTAGAAATGCCATCTTCTGTTAAATGTTCTTCATGTTGCTCCACTCACAGTTGTTTGCTGAGATAAGACTGATGCTTATTTCTGTTTCTCAGCTAGTTCTTAGATATGATGTTTGTCTGTACTTTTTTCTTCCTTTAAAAAAGATAGGAATGTGATTAACACAATGGAAATTATAACAGAATATGTGACAAATACTGTCACATGTGGTGTCATCTGCTGTGTTTTCAGAGCTGGTTAAATATTGACAAAAATGTTATACACTAAAAGATCAGAAATAAAACTGTGAAAGAGTTCTTACTAAAAAAACTATTTTTAGCTTCATATAAGCTAAATTCCTCAGAAGGGGAATTACAGTTATTAATTTAGTTATTCTAATACTATTTCCACCTTCTCTTCCTTTTTTCAGTTGGTTTTCTTTTGTTTTGTTTTTTATTGTTTGTAATGTAGTAGGAACTTTCCCTGACACTGATGATCAGATACACCCTTTAAAGCTGTCCCATGCATTCCACATCAAAAGTGGACATTTTGCATAGAGTTTTTTGATTTGCTCTTGAGATAAATTTGCTGATTTGGTAGTCACAAAAGGCAGCTATATTTGTCCATTTCACTTTTGAATACAGTTTCTCCATACTTTTAACATTAAAATGGAATAAATTAGGCATGTTCTTATGAATATTATATTAGCTCTCTTGCTCTCTTATATAATGTATTGATTTATGATTGTGATGAAGTTATAAATTTGAAAAAAGCTTTAATATATAGGTTTTTTATAATAAGCTGTGTAGTTGAAATTTTGTAGTTGGCTGGTTAGTCATGTGAGTTCCACTTCATGATTGAAATATAATTGCTGTGTAACAGCAACAGGTGGTAGTTACCACTTTTATTACATCTGTAATAATTGTCTTTGATAGGAGGCTGACTGAAAAATTAATTAATTTGTGCTCCTTTCCACAGTTTCTTTCAGATTTCAGTTCCCTAGTACAGAAGTGTAAATTTTTTGAGAAAGACCATTATTTTTCAATATTTTTTAAAGGGATTTAAAAAATTTTCAAAGTTATTACTTGATAAGATATTTTAATATAAAATAAACTAAGGTTTCATATTTCAAAACAGTATTTTGACTTACAGTAGTACTAATTTTTTTGTAATAAGTCAAGAAAAGTGTATTGCTATGGAATTTTACGTTTATTTCCCTTTGACCAGTGAATTGCAAAATTCATTCTCCTTATGGCCTTAAGAACTGTGCAAGACTTTTTTTATTCTTTTCATTAGTTTATGTGCATTTGTTTAATATGTCCCTTTTACAGCTTTTTTTTTTGCACAGTGTCTTAATCAGTACCTAGTAGTATGGTAGTAAGTGTAGCCTAGTAAAGTCAGAATCCCATATCCTATTTAGCAGTAGAGAAAACTTAGCAGTCTGAGTATATTTAATCTGAAGTCAGCATCATTTGCAGGATGTGGTATATACTTCCTGATATCTTTCACTTCGACTTTGTTATGTGTCTGAGAGACGTACAAGATCTTTTTATTTAATTATTTTTTCTAGATAAAGAAAGGGCATGCTTGGAGGCAGCAGTGACATTCTGTGGGGTTCAACAAAATTGTAATTAATTTCCTGTAAAGCAGAGACTCACTTAAAATGAATTAACAACCCTATCTTGCAGCAGAGGTAATGCTTCTTGAAAAAAATGAACAGAACAATGGTATTAACTGTGTGTTGTATTTTCACAGGTATCCAAATTATGAATTTATCAGTGATAACTCCATATCCTGGTCAGCAGGACTCCATAACCGGTACACTGAAAACTCCCTAAGAGGTGTCATTCTGGATATTCACTTTCTGTCTCAGGCAGACTTCCTGGTCTGTACATTTTCATCCCAGGTAAAGTGCAGTGCAGAGACAATGTTGATTATACATACCAGTTCTAAATCTTCGTTTTCTTCATGCTTCTGTTTCTAAAAATCTGGTTTAGGATAAAAAGCACAGCCAGAAGTCACCAAGCAGTATTTTGTGGCTAATGTGCTGATCCACCTAATTCACATATGGCAAGATATGATTTCTATCAGATTGAATGTTTTTTACTTGTTGTTGTCATTATTCTCTTAGGTGACACAATCACACATGATTGTACTGTTAGATGGAAGTGAATACTAAACTCAGAACTTAAAATTCACTTAAAAACTAAATGTTTTCCACAGCCTCAAATATAAACTTTCTGTTGCACTGTAATGACAAATAGGTAACAAGCACAATATTAATATTAATAGATGGTCAATACAGTGATATATTGACCTTGACAGGCAGAATTCTTAATAAAATTACCATAGCAAGAAGACAGCAAAACTACGAAAATATAGAAAAGACTCTTATGCCTCAATCATGCTTGTGCATGCACTTTATTTACCATTCACCACATCCTGTAAGAAAGAATGACATTTTATAGCATATTTAGAAGGTTTAGGCTGTTTCAGACCAAAGACCTGAGTAAAATACAAAGTAAAAATCCTTACTAAGAAGAGCTGTGAGGAGCCATCCACTTTAGCAATAATGTTTGATTTAGCTGAAGCACATCCACTGAATGCATATGACAGTGAAAGAAATGTCTTAAAGCATGTCTTAAATGCCACATGTGCAACTGTGTAGAGACAGTTCATAGTCTGAAGGAAGAATTGTACAGTCTTGGATAAAGACTCAATGAAATTTTGAACATTTTCTGCTATTGTTATATTCAGATAGCTGTGTTAAAAGTGATAAATGTTTGCTTTAAATAAAACTCTGGGTATAAACATAGTTTAAATATAGCTGCAAATGGCTTGGCCAGAATATATTGTAATTGAATTTTAAGTGTTGGAGTCATTTTGAAAGAAGAATATGTGTTTAAAATACATCAACACAGTTAAAGTGATAGAGGTTGATCAGGTCCTCTGGAGGGCATCTGATACAACCCCCTCACAGGCTACCTTTGAGGTACATGGTGCCTTTGAGCTCAGCTGTCATTCTCTTTCACCATGCATTTGACAGTAGACTCATTTATTGGATAAAATATTTGGTTTTCCCAAGTTGCAGAAAATTCTACTGAAGTACAGGAGATCAAATATTATAGTCTTACTGTCAATAACTGGACTGTGAATTTGGTCCAGTAATTAATTTCTTCTAGGCAATTTATTGTGCTCTAATAATTCAAACTCCTCAAAAATAATTTAATACTGGGCATGTAACATTGTGGATCTCTACAGAATCTTCATATATTGGGCTTTTCTAAGGTCTGTTGCAAGTTTTCACACTACTCATAAAGTTTCCTTTTAAAGGGTTTAGAATTTGATTCTCTTTCTCTAACATTTGAATTGCTATCCCTGTCCGTTCATCAATTAAATAAACTATTAGATAGTTACTTTGGGATTGAAGATAAGCAAAATATGGCAGTTAATGTCCATCTTTTGTCTAATAGATATGAAGAGAAAAGTTAAAAATGTATTCTTATTTATTTCCATTGTGGTTTTGGACTTTCTCATTAATCAATTCTATGCTGACTTTTTTTTCCATTTTTCCATAAAGACTCTAAACTTCATTACAGAGGTATTAAGAGAAAATGACAATATATGTGAATAGAATCAGGAATTCTTCTGTATTAATTGGGTTTTATGATGCCGAAACTAAAAGAACACTGGTAGAAGTTGAAGAAAGATTTCCTTAAAATACTGTTGTTAAGGAATTAGTCCTATCATGTAATGGAGAGTCAAGGGAAACAATCTACCTTGGCATTATATTTCAGCAATGTCACATCAATTGAATAGATTAATTTAATTTTATAGAAAAGCTACATGGGAGTTACACAAATCATAACTCAGTAGGAGAATTAAGATTACGCATTAGATTGTACATTCTTCATGTAGATGAAGTCATAGCTCCCTCTGACTGACATAATTTCCTTCCAGAATTTATTAGTCTTTGCATTTTTCATTGTATAGGTAAGTATACAGGCTGCAGAACATGAGATCTAGGAATAAAAAATGGGAGGCTGGCTTCAGCTGTATTTCTGCATGTGGATGTTTTGCCTGCTGTCCTCAGCAATTTACAATTTAGTCACCTAGCGCTGGTGCTACAAAGAAAACAGTTGCTGAGAGGAGATGTTGAATGTTTTGAGTCAGATATGCAGGACACACTTGCTTAAAGCCTTTCTACTGAAAAGATTTAAAATCTTTATAGTATGTATTATGTGTGTCTGCTTCCTGGGGTACACACACATTCAGAGAACAAAACAAAAACAGTCACAGAAGCTATAAAATAAGTAGCCTTTTGCAAATATATGGGTAATCAAATTTGTTTCTATATTATGGTGTGTAACAGGTTCTTTGAAATAATTAACTTCAGCCTGATCTTCTGAAAGGTACTTCTGAGAAGTTATTTCAAAGTTCAGATGCAGAGGGATAAAAGGAAATCTATTACATTTTTAAAGCAAAGGCCTCTCTCAAAGGAGCTAAGAAAGTACAAATATGTCTCATATGACTGATCAAAGTTCTAGTCACTGTATCTTCAAAGGGAGAAAATAAAAGTAAAATCAAGATTTACTATATTAACATAGACTGAAAATTATGAAAAAGCTCAAATGCTTTTTCATATTGAAGAAATCTGCTGTATTGTTAATCAGCCTTTATCAAACTTATGCAGAATTAGAGAAAGATACAGTAATGGAGGTCAGAAATCAGAAAACCCATAGTAGCCAAGTCAGACACCTGACAGAGAACAGCCTTAGAGCCAGTTGTTGAAAAAAGTTTTTTTAATATAGTAGCAAGCTTTTTTGTTTCTGACCACTCTGAGAAATACAACAGAATACTGATGTAGAAATGTGTTCAGTCTGAAGAAAATTCTCTTCATAAAATGGGGTACAATGACAAGTAAAAATGCATCTTTCTTCTCATCGATAATTNNTTTCTTCTCATCGATAATTACTGTCTTGATGGAATTCAGTTTCATTTACTTGTCTTCTACGTTGCCAGCAATTCTGTCACTGTTCTAATATAAAGAGCATTTTAAAGCCTTGGACTTATGGAACTGTTTGGTTGTGAAAATTTGAACTTCCTGTAGAAAAGTAAATGGAAGGCCTCATTATTGCAGGATAAATTTAAAAAGGTAAATTCTAAAGGTTCAAAGGAAGTAAAATATAATTTTTAGTGGTAGTAGTAGAAAAAGAAAACTTACTTGCTTTTACATTTGATTGACTACAGGTCATTAATTTTAAAAAACAGAATTGCTAGTGTTCATATAGATGTTTTAATTTTATACTGAAGAGTAGACTGCACTAATTTTTTATCTATTTATTTGTTTACCAAATCTGATCACCAGAAGCCTAATTGAGATTCTGCAAAATTTCATGCTTTTTAGTAGCAAATATGCAGGGATTCTGTGGTTTTCTTTGGTGGGTTTTTTGGTTTGATTTTGTTTGGTTTTCAATTTTTTGTGGGCTGTTTTTCTTGGTTGGTTGATTAGTTGTTGACTTTCCAGATCCTGATATTCTTGGGAAAGATTTCTATACATTGGTTGCTGATTTCGGTGGTATGTTTTAGTCACACACAATATTAATGACTTTTGCTTTTATTTTTAAGGTTTGTCGAGTTGCCTATGAAATTATGCAGACGTTGCATCCAGATGCTTCGGCGTATTTCCATTCTTTGGATGATATCTACTATTTTGGAGGACAGAATGCTCACAACCAGATTGCTATTTATGCTCATCATCCACGAACTGCTGATGAAATTCCTATGGAACCTGGAGATATAATTGGAGTAGCTGGAAACCACTGGGATGGTTACTCAAAAGGCATCAATAGGAAATTAGGAAGAACAGGCCTGTACCCATCCTATAAAGTTAAGGAGAAAATTGAGACAGTCAAGTATCCTACATACCCAGAGGCTGACAAGTAGATTAAAAGGAAGACATTCAGCAGTTATTATAAAAAAACTCAATTTTGATTGGTTCAAACCAGTCAGCAACATGTGAACTATTGGTTTCTATGGGATTCGAATTTGCATTTTATCATGCGGTTAAAATCAAAGCCTTTGCAATGAAACTGGAGAAGAAGCTGAGAACAAGTGGATGGGCTATTGTCTGAACTTACTCTTAAACATTTTTGTTATATGCACTCTCACACATGCACACACAAACCCACGTACAACAGGAAAACTGTTGTTTTATACTTCTTGTCTCTTTTCAGGAGTTGTCCCGGTCATTAGTCTTATGTGAGCTTTGGGCTCTTTTCTCCGCCATTAATTGACAATAATGTTCAGACTTACAACACTGCCACATTGTGTAATATGAGTGACATGAACATATTTTGTATGTGCAAAATTTGAAACATGGTGCCTATATTTGAAAAGTTTGTGACCTTTTTAGAAGAGCCATGCCTGTTTCACAATGGGCAAGAGTCCACTTTCATCTGGTGTTACCGTGACCACTGAACTTGCTTCAAACAACAGATTCAGATTTCAGACTAGATTTCTTTACAAGTTTGGCAGTTTTTTTAGCATTCCATTGATTACTTCTCATCATTAATAAAATAAAGGTTACATTCAACAATAAAGTAGTCACTGTCTCTTAGGAGCTTTTGTAAACAATGCCATGAACAGATTCTTTAGTACTGGTAATTTCTGGACATTGCCTTTGATTGAAAAAAACCAACAGCACAAAATCCACAAAAGAAGGAAAAGGTAGCCGGAATTTCATTGAATTTTAGAACACTTGTGTAGTACAACAGTTGTGCAGGGCAAGTGCTGATCAGCTTTATGGATAAGTAGGTAACAGCAGGGTTATTTCAGTGGCTAAATTGCTTACATTTACCCTCTGACACTATTTTCTTACCTTTTCTGTTTCTCTTCTGAAAATAATTCAGGGTTTAGGGTATTATGGATGGCCACTTAGCATTTTGACATTGAATGTAATTACTTTAAAGTAAAATACTTCAGGTTATCCCATTTACAGAACCCGTCAGTCTGGACTACTTTAAAAAAATCTAACAGATTACCCAAAAATAGTAGGTTACAAGAAAATATACAAGGATGAGTTTTTATGCATGTCATAAGATTATTAGTAATTCTTAGTGTTTTGAAATCTCTTGCCATTAATCTCTCATTAGGAGAAGAGATAATTTATAAAATAATTTTACAAATAAATTCATAGATTTGATGGTTGTATATATAGATACATATAATATGTAAGATGACAAGAGATTGTTTCCAAATAAAAAGAATATTTAATAGCATTTTATAGGTTCTAGTGCAATCCAATTTGGATTACTGGAGTGCAGAAGATGTTTACTATTCAGAGGCTGAGGAAATGCCACGTGAGTAAAGGTTAAAACAGCATGGCTAGTTGACCTTAGCAAAGCAAAAGTATACTTAATTATGTTTATGAATAGACCAAGGACAGTGTTAACAAATGGATGCACTTGACCATTAATAAATTTTAGGCTGAAAAAGGAAATCTCTGGCAATGTGCAGTTCAGCAGCAGGCTTCCAATTGAAATGGTGCTGAGATGGAGCTGGATTGGTATGTGAAGGAATTACAAAGTAGTACTTTATGACATTACTTACAGGACTGATCCTGTAGATCCCCTCCAGTAACAGGTCCCTCAATTGAAAAATTATTTTGTGTCTTGAAAAAGACTAACAAAATCCAAGTTGAAAAACTCTGGGGGGAAAAGATACATTTACCATAGTGTTAAATAGACATATCAGTGAACATGCGCTTAGATACCAAATCTAAGATTTAAAGACTGATTGAAGGATAATGGAAAATTAGTGAGAGCAGCCAGGAAGTGCTAAAGATGATTTTTTGCAACAAAAGATGCCTAGAGTCAACTGGTGTTTCTGTATTTTGGAGCTGCTAAGGAAGCAGCTTTATGTTAGTTTCCTGTCTAAGTGAAGCTGGTAAATTTTACACTAATTCAAGCAAATGTGGTGTTTCAGAGGTACAAATGTAGGCTAAGTAAGATTTATTTTTTTTTTACTTTATTTTGAATTGTACATATAAAGCTAATACTAATTTCCTTTTCAACTTGAAAAAAATCCAAACCCATGAGCATTTCTTCCTCAGCAATTAAGTCAATGCATTTTATTTTTGAGAAAAACTAGTTTAATTGTTTCTCCACAAATACTACATTAGCCAATTGATAAAGATTTATAGATTTTTAAAGTGTTTTATTTTTTAAGCTGTTTACTTACAGCTTTAGAGCCTATCATTTCTAGCTCATTTCTTAGAGTGTGATTCAGAAATAGTATTCATAAATAAATTAACACTAAAATTTTCCTGTAGACAGGTAACTCACTTAAAAATACAAGGAAAGAAGATAAATAACAGAATATCTAAGATGAGCCCAAAGGCAAAAGCAGATCTTCTGGTGTGGTAATGAGAGAACTGAAGACACTGATGTTGTAGAAGCTGTACCTATATAATGTGGCCAATTCCTCAGCAGACTGTATCTGACAAAACGTTGGCAAGGTACACATGCCTCCTTACATATTTGAAGTACCTAATGAATAATTAGGTCATCATTTTTGAGAAAATGATCATGAAATGATACAAAGTTATAGCATTACTGTTAATAATTCAGGAATGTACTAATGTAGATGCTATGATCCTATTCCCCAGGGTCATATGATCCTCTAGTGCTTAAAGTTCAGTACTTCTCAGAGGAAGAAATCTAGCAATACCCTGCTTGCTGGATGCATGCTTCTAGAGATTTGTTTCCTTTAAGACTACCAATTAGTTATATTTCAGAATCCTGGTACATTGGTACATTAAAACTGATTTTGTTTTACATTAAACGAAATGAATATTCGAGACTTTTTTCTCGGTGTACAGTGGGGTCCAGGTAATATAGAAGGATCGATGGGTACATGGAAAAGAGACCCCCAGATTTTTATTGTAGCTCACAGAAAAGTGAAATAATAGGAAATAAAATTTTTGTCTTGAATACCTGGGAGAAAGCTGAATCTTTTGAAGGCTATGAACTCATTAAGTTACTAGCCAGAATGCTTGTGAAGAAGCAAGCATACATGGTGTTTCTTCTGTTTACCTTGCAGCTCTGCAGCAATCTAGTCTTGTAATTTTTGCCTCATACCAAAGGCATATATTCTCTGATATCCATAAAACAACAAGCCTTCATACCCCCTTAAACAACTGCTGTTTAATTAAATTTTTTCTCTTTAAGAAACTTTGGTGCGTGTGTGTGTATGCATGTTGCATACATAAAACCCAATATGAACAGCACTCTTGCGTTCCTTGCTATTTTACATCATCACTGTCACATTCTCTGTAAAAACTTACTTGCCAGGTAACTGTAATCTTTGGAAACTTCGTATTCTAACATGCTGCTTGGGAGCTAAGAAATTTATTCTGAGTGATTCAGTTAACTGGTCTTCTGTGACATGGATGTACCACTGACCTGAGGCCTCGATTTCCAGGCCAGCCCATGGACAGATGTGTGGGGTTTACAGGCTTTCTCTACCAACATCCTGCCCATGTGAACTGCTGAGTATCATGGGTTTGTTCATGAAGGATGATGTTTTATTTCAAAGTTTTTGCATATTTTTAAATGTTTACCTTCAGATAAGTCTTTTGTTTAACCCTTCTATCACTGAATTTTAAGAAAACTTAAGGGAAAACAGATTTTTCTCCTTTACCAATTTTCTGAAAGGAGATCTGATGATACCTTTTTTTACAGAGAGATATTCTGTTATCTGATATAAACGTTTCCTTCATAGTGGGTTTTATGTTTCTTTGGTTTGCAATTATAAAATAAGGGTTTTCTGAGCTAGGAACCTAATAGAAGATAAGTGGATGATTTTCATGACAAAGTCTTGATAGGTGGAGGGAGATTTTTCTTCATGCCAGTGGAATAGCACCTACCATTTGTAACCTTTTCATAACAGTGAATTGAACTGGGTTTTTCCAGATCATTAGTTTCTTCACAGTGTAATCTCTGATGTGATTGAGGAACCCAGATAAAAGTAATTTTCTTAGTTTGGCAAATGGGAAAGAGTCTAATAAGACATGATATTGTGCTTTTAATATGAGTTGCTATATCATCTTATAAAGCTACAAATAAACATTTCTGTGCTGGGTTAAGCACCTCTGGTAGTGAAATCATACATAGAATTTGCAACCCTCCTTTTGATTTTGCCTAATATCACTCCAAGTCCTGTATAAACATCATGGTCATATTCTGATTCTTGGTTGTTATTATACTACAGTTTCATTCCTATTTTGGTGGCATGGGAGCAGGTTGTCAAGGAGCTCAAAAGGTTGTTTGGTTTTCTTATTGTATGGAATTAAAATTGCATTTAAAGCTCCCTTAAATTCTACTTCCCTAAGGTGCCCCTCCAATTGTAATTGTAGTCTCCAGACTCTTGTCAAGGTTCTCCCTATCTGCCTGCAAGCTTACCTGGAGCAAGACTGAAGCAAAGGAAGTTATTTATAAATAAGAAATGCATACAGCTTGTATTTGACTTCATGGTATCCTGTTCATTTCTAAAAGGCATGAAACATGGCACTGCATGATACAAATAAGAGGACAGTATAAAATTCCCAGGCCTGCAAACAAGAATTGCTTGTCTGTTTGCCTGCATTGCTGGTTGCATGCACCGTGTACAAGATTATTTAGGAATCTAAGTACATGAGGCAGAGGTCTTTCAGCATTACTGCTGAACCCCTTCCACTGATGTTTGCTGGTCTTTAGCCCTTTTGGTGATGTGCACAGACAATGCTGGTGATATTTGCTATTCAGTGGAATCCCTTTGTTTTTTAATGCTTGTTTCCTTTGACTCAGCTTGCCAGCAGAATCCTATTGCCACTGCAATTCAAACAAGTTTGGATTAATGCAAAGACGTGTCAGTTGTTTGCACAAAAATGTCTTTGCCATTGCTCAGAATTAACAAAAATGTCTTTGCCATTGCTCAGAATTAATATCACACTGGCTGGCTCCTTGGGAGGTGCTCTTGAGAGAAGGAGCCATCTCCACTGCACTGTACTGTACATGTTTTATAGCTGCTGGCAGTACATGTGCTGGTTTTACTTTCAGTTTTGCATTTTACTTTTCAGTTTTCCACTTTATCCAGACTCAAGGTTTTGTTTTCATTTTAGTATATTTATGAAGGATTTTCTGGAGGATGGTGAGATGAAGTCCCAAATATCCTACATTTTCTTCAAGAAGTATAACAGACCACTTAACTATCTTAAAGACATACTTTAGCTGCACCATTTTAGTAGAAGCAGCTAGCTTGATGTTTCCTGAAGACTGTGACATTTTTTTGCTCTCCTGTTAGCCCTACCACCTACTTGTATCTGATCTTGATTGACCGTGGTCGTATGAACCTTCTTCACACCTTTCTGCTTCACATATTTTAAATTCTCTACCCAGTGGTCATTACTTGACCAGGAATCCAAGGGACAAGTCTGTATTTGGTGTTTCATAATAAGATGTGAAATTGTATTTCTGGCATATTTGCGGTTTTGTTTTTTAGAAATGCGTTTCTGTGTTGTCCCTCATTAGAATAGTAGAGGATTCAAAGAGGAAACGCTATAATCTGCTGTGCCTAATAAGTGTTTAGGAGGCTTACAAGGCATAGAAATGCCTTTAATAATAAGGTTTACACCTCATACCATGACAAGTATCTTGACCAGATGAAGGATGTATTTTCATAGCATTCCCTATTCATTTTTGGTTAGTGCTTATTGTACACTAATGCTTGCAGCTTAATTTGCAAGAGATATAATGTGAATGCAGTCTTTTTACAGGACCATACAGATTATTTGCTACTCTTCAGCCTTGGAGTCTTGGAGTTCTTTTTATTAACTTAGTTTTAATGTTTCTCTCTTGCAAGTTGGGGAGGGGTTTGTGTAATACAGCTGCACCATTCTTGGTGAAGTAGTCCACTGCAAGCAGAGCCATGAGGATATTGCAGCTCAGCTGTGAGAAGCCACTGAATGTAGAGATTGCTGTCCAATTTGGCTGTCTACAGAAGATCCATCTCTTAAAGAAGCCAAGTATATTTGCTGGCACCTTTCCAAACAGAAGCAAACTGGAAGAATGGAAAGAGACCAAAAACCAGGACATACTACTTGCTTCTTTGTGAATGAGAAGGAATTGGGCCTGTGTTGGTGGGTGTGGTTTGTTTCAGTACTTCAGCTTATTGCTGGAGAATGACCTGTGATGGATGATGAGTTTATAATTCTAAATCTCTGGTCAGTTTGTAACATCTATAAAATTTTGTTTTCACTTGAGGATAAAACTGATATACACAATTAGTTCAGACTTGTGGAATTAGACAGTTCATTCTTGCCTCAGATGGTGTGTTAGCTTTTCTTAAATGATGGTTGCTTATGAATAGGATTCAGTTATTCAGCAAAGATAAAAAAATCTTGTTAGGCTGGCGTGACCATTTTTTAACCTGTACATCAGTACAGATTATGCAGGGGCTAGAGAATCTTTATGTAATAGATTTAGGATTGATAGATTCGTTCTCTTAACTGTTCCTTTTGTTTATAAACAACTTAAAATTTTTCTTAATATTAAAAAGTTACAGTTGCAATGTATCTCCCTGCTCAAAATGTATTTCTTTAGGGCTGGTGTTATGCTATGACTGCTTTTTATTACACTGGTTTATATTAGCTCATTTGTATGTTTCTGAGTGTATTGCTCATTCCTTTTGTCTAATGTTTAGACTGTAAGATTTATGATCCAGAAGTTGCATTTTTTTGTGTTTCCACCTGTTTATCCAAGTGGGATTCTTCATTCAGTATGATCCCTAGACCGTACAGTAATATGAATAATAATTGTCGCCATAAAATGGCTTAAACATTTATATCTGTAATGCTACATTCAATATGATTTTGTAGTGCTTGCTTTTATTGTGTAACATTATTATTTTGTTTAGTGGTATATATTGCTTATTTGCCATTATGTGTGTATGAAAAAAAAATACTTAACCCTCAAGGAATCCAAGTATCAGAAGTCAGATTCAGAAAGTTTTCTTAGGTATCTCCTACATGCTGATGACCTTTGTCATTGATAGTGTATTTACATCTTTGGTTCTGAAACAGCACAGTGATTGAAGGAATTTTCTTGTGTACTTTTTGTGCTCTCACTCCTTCTCTTGGAAGTTAATAACTGACCATGTGTATGCTAAATCTACTTGACTGTGAATTGAAACAGGTTCATTTCCATGCTGATTGGTCTGGTATGTATTAGTCAATGATAAATTTGGCAGTAAGCAGGAATGTATATCCTTCATTTCTGTGCTTTTAAAATTGAGTAGGAGAATAAGTGAATGAGCCATTGGCAATTCTCACGTTTTGGTGAAATGTCTAGAGCTTGTTCATGCCCTTTTTCATTCTTGCACACATAAACAGTTATGTATCTTACATGAAGGGATAAAATCTGATGAAGTGTCTGAAGAAGCCTTGAGTAGACCAGGATGCAACCAAGGTAATGTT
>VWZV01004047.1:0-20970 GCA_013397155.1 Irena cyanogastra
CTGCATCCCGTTTTTATCACTGTCCATATGCTGTCCTGAGGGCTGGATGGGATGTCCTGGCAATAGAGTGACTTGCAGGGGGAAGGAAAACACGGAAAACTGTTCGTGCTGGCCAGCCTGGAGACCGGGAGGGGACGGCATTGCCACCCAAAACCCAGGGCAGAAGGGTGGGGGCTGGCGAGGGTCAGCCCTGGTCCATCACAGAGGTTCCCCGACCTCGTGTGCTCTGGTTTCCACAGCCTTGGTCAGAGAGGGAGAAAACTAAGTTTTCCTAGGGTCGACTTGAGACTCTAAGCAGTCGTAGCCAAAATAATGATAACTTGTTATTATAACAACCTGCAGGTGCTGTTTTTCCTTCTTTCTGTTTTTTTGTTCTCTCTCTAAGATAGTTTACTGAAGGGTGTTGAGCTGGCCAGCCAGCCAGGTAGAATGTGTTGATTAGTTTAACCAATCCAGTCCAGCTGGATCGGAGCAGTGTATAAAAGGAGAAGGATTTGTAGTAAAGGCAGATTTTCCTGAAAACCCAGCCTTGGAGTCTGTGTCGTTTTCTTTACGGTTATAGCGACATCGTGTCCCGCTTGTGGGACATCCCCGGGGAGCCGGAGCGGGGTTTGGAGCCGAGAGCTCCGTGGGAGCCGGGGCGGCCGCTGGAGGTCACTGCGGATCTGCAGCCGCACAGGGACAGCGGCTCCGCTTGCGACATTCCGGAGATGGACGGACAGCGGCTCCGCTTGCGACATTCGGGAGATGGACGGACAGCGGCTCCGCTTGCGACATTCCGGAGATGGACGGACAGCGCCTGTCCTGAGGCTCTTCACCAGCAGTCACAGCTGGCACTCCAACCCTGCCCGATTGTCCCTTTGCCTTGCTGCTGGGTGAAATGGCTCTTCGGGAGCATGAGGGAGCTGGAAAGGGGCTCAGCCTGGAGAATAGGAGGCTCAGGGGGGACCTTGTGGCTCTGCACAACTCCTGACAGGAGGGGACAGCCAGGGGGGTCGGGCTCTGCTGCCAGGGAACAGGGACAGGACAAGGGGAAACGGCCTCAAGCTGGGCCAGGGGAGGCTGGAAATGAGGAAAAAATTCTTCACGGACAGGGCTGTCAAGCACTGGAACAGGCTGGATAAAACCCATCCAGGTCCAGGCCCCTCTCTGCCCACCTAAACTGAGGTGACTCCAGTCCAGCTCTGTGGGCACAATGTCGCCTTTACCAGGGGTCTGGGACTGAAAGGTCCCTTCTGGGAGGGTTTGGAGCCATTGCCAAGGAAATAGGTGACTTTACCAAAAAGCCCATGTTCTTTCATTGCTGTTTTAACATCTAACCAGGACTGGGCACAAAAAAAAAAAAAAAANAAAAAAAAAAAAAAAAAAAAAAAAAATCTTTGAAAAGGCTTGGAAAACTTCAGGATTCAGTGGCTCAGCAGGACAGCAAAGGTTCCAGCAGCAATGCAAACTGGTAAAATCCATATTCAAATGTCCTCACCCCTTCCAGAGAGTCTGGAAACACAGTCCCAACTCCAATCCCAGCCACAGGACCTCTGGCAGGACAGGTATCCTTTGGGAGTAGAAGTTCAGCTGATTTGGGGTAAATGTCAGCCAAATTACAAACCTGCCTTTGCCAGCCTCCAGAGGAGAAGAAAGAGGAAAGGGAGCACCCAAAATACACACCCAGAAAGCAGGTTCTTGCTGGAAGTGCCTCTCCCTTCTTCCCATCCAGGTGTCCAGGAAAGTTAGGAGTCAAACAGAGACAATGTAAAAATACAGGGCATTTATTTCTGTACATAACCAAACCCCTTGTAATTGGTGTCTCCAGATGGAAAACCAGGCAAATTTTCACCCCTGAACCAGGAGACTCAGTGCCAACATTTCAGGCTCACAATTATAAAAGGGACTATACTCTATATCCCTCTTTTCTTTCCTAAAAAGCTTGTTTTGTAACACACTCACACAAAAAAGGGCTAAAATACTTCCAAGGCACATTATTACCAGGAAAGAATGGCGAAATGCTGCTTTTTCCTCAGCAGCCTCCCTCCAGTGCTGGAGGTGTTGGGTGGTGGTGGATGATAATTCAGCTTGGGAGGCCAAACCCCAACCCAAGGAAGGTCATTTATTCCCTCCCCTGGGGACTTCCAGCTGGCTGCAGATGTGTCCTCTCCTGACAGCTTTGATAAACTGGGAGAAAACACAGCATTTTGGGATGCAGTCCTCCAGGAGGGTTTCTTGGGCACTCAGAAACTCACTCACTTGCAAAATAAGGCTGCTTTTCATGAGGAAAATCTCGGCTTCCAGCAAGGCCTTTTCCCATGAAGGGGAGGAGTCCGGGAGGGGGAAATCTCAGCCTTTGGGCTGTAGGGCAGGTTTGCAGGCAAGGGGGGTGTCTGTTCTTCTGCAGCTCCTCCTGTGGTCCCTTCTGATGTCCTCACTGCGGCATTTTTCTCACTCAGGCTGGTTGTGGAGGAGAATCCCGAAGTGCTCTGACTCCTTATTCTGTTTCTGCAGTCAGCAGGAGGTTGCAGACCTTGGAATTGGTTTGGTGCAAGGCCAGCTCCCTCCCGGGCACGGTGCCCCGCCGGCCTTTCCGGGCGGTGCTGCTCCGGCTGCCGGCAGACTGGGAAGCTGTCAGGACTTCTCTGTGGGACAAAGTGACAGCAGCATGGTCAGGAGGCTGTGGTGGTGCTGGTGGAGCTCATCCTTCTCCTCCCAGCCCAGCCCAGTAGTGATCTCCTGATGGCTTTATGGATGGTGCTTCCACCCACATCAGGAATTTGTGCTGCCCTTCCCTCATCCCTACCAATTCCCACCCAATAAGCTCAACCATTCATTCTCTCCTCTTCCCAAGAAGTCCTCCTTTGTCTCAAGCTCACCAGGGTGTTTCTACAGGATCTGGCTGTGCCCAGGGACTACCTGTATGGGACCTGTTCCTCTCTCAGCTGCAGGCACATGAGCACGGGGCTGCTGGAAAACCTCAGCTTGGTGTCGAAGTGGATCGAGGTCTCCACCTCTGTCTGGCTCCTCAGGGTGGCTTGGAGGACAGGGGAATCTAGTTCTGCCTGGAAATCCATGGCAAAGCTTCCCCTGGGAGAGAGAAACACATAGGTCACAGAGCAATGGCCTGTGCTGGGCACCAAACAGCTCCACAAACACCTCAGTTAGAGTCTGACCATGGAAAATGTGTGTGACAGCACTGAGAAAGGCTGGAGCCACCAGAAGGGCAGGGAGCTGTGGAAATCCACCCTCCCCCCCGGGTATTCCCATTCCCAGAGCCAAGCTGACCTGGCACTGACGCTGGTTTTCAGTTCCTGCTCCCAAATGCTCACGTCCATGTCAGCTGAGATGTCCAGCCCCAGCCCACCCTGCAGTCTGACGGTCACTTGGAGGCCAGACTGCAGAGGAATGACCTGGAAGATGGAAAGGCAGAGCTCCCTGTGCCCAGGCACTGCTCTCGGATGAGTGGCTGACATGGGCAGGGCCTTGTGGCTGCTGGGAATGTCCATCCCAACCCTGCAGCTGGGCCTGCAAGGGAGCAACTCCAGCCACGGGCCTGCCATGGCAGAACCAGCCACCCACTGCTTTACCAGCCCCCAGACACATCTGGCAGTGCCGCCTCGCTCTCAGGTCTGTGTCTGTGGTATGTGACATCCATAGGCTCATTTCACTGGATTCGCTGGGATGTGGCGTGGAGACAGGCCGCTGCTTCCTGCCCATCCAGTACCTGGTGATGGTCCATCAGCAGCAGGTTCCCTTTGACCACGCTGGTGGGCTCTCCACTGCTCAGCAGGACCTTGGCCATCAGGTCTGTGTAGCCCTGGAAGAAGATGACTGGCCGCAGCTGGACGTCAAAGAAGGTGGCTGCCATCCCAGCCATGAGCTCTGGCTCCTCTTCCCCTTCCGAGAGGTTTTCTCCCATCATCGACTCCATCCCTTGTGCTTCAAAGGTGACCTGCAAGACAGGAGCAGGACATCAGCGATGGAGTGACTTGGATGAGGCATCCGAGCCATCCCTGAGCACCCTGAGGTATCCGTGTTCCATCCGAGCCATCCCTGAGCACCCTGAGGTATCCGTGTTCCATCTGAGCCATCCCTGAGCACCCTGAGTTATCCGTGTTCCATCCGAGCCATCCCTGAGCACCCTGAGGTATCCGTGTTCCATCCGAGCCATCCCTGAGCACCCTGAGGTATCTGTGTTCCATCTGAGCCATCCCTGAGCACCCTGAGTTATCCGTGTTCCATCCAAGCCATCCCTGAGCACCCTGAGGTATCCGTGTTCCATCCGAGCCATCCCTGAGCACCCCGAGTTATCTGTGTTCCATCTGAGCCATCCTTGAGCACCCTGAGTTATCCGTGTTGCATCCTCTGCTCTTTGGGGTAGCAGGGGCTCCCTTCTCCAAGCAGGAGTGTCTGGTTTCACACTGGTGATTTGGGAATTTGCCTCTTTCTGATACTGGACGTGCTTAGCGCAGAGGTGCAGCACCACGAGGAGGTTGAGAGGGGACACAGGGACAGCAGTGGCACTGCTGGGTTGGGGTTGTCACTCCCCCAGCCCCTCTCCCACCGGCACCTGAGCTGCACGAAGCCGCTGGCCGTGGCTGAGCAGGGAGAAGTCAGAGATGCTCTTCCTCAGGAATCCACCCTCCAAAAACAGCAGGTCCAGCCCAAACGTGGAAGTCAGGTCCTGGGTGGCTGAAAGGCAGAGATGCCCGTGAGCACCCCTGGGTGTCTGGTGGAAGGGGGGTGGTGACAGGATGATCTTTAAGTCCCTTCCAACCCAAACCTGTGGTACCATTCTGCATTCTTTTCGTTCCTGCAATACTCAAACGATTCAGCATTGCAAGGTTGTTTGTTTTTTTTTTACTCCCTGGCTATTCCACCTTCACTGACCCTCTGCAAGGCCCCAATGAGCTAATCTGAAGTGGGACAGAAATGAGGGATGAAGAATTCAGCAGATATTTAGCAAGTGCTGCTTTTTGCAGTCTCTGAAGTTTGTTTCTTTCTTCTAAATCTCAGTACAAGAATCCTCCTCTTCGAAGATCTTATTAAAAATCCTAAAGTAACTGAGGAATGGAGAGAAATATCTTGACTTGTCAGGGAAAGCACAGAAACTCCCACCAGCAACCTGCTACTGGTTTCATCTCCAGCTGAAGCTCCACTTTCAAACCAGCAGGATTTGGGAAAAGTTTGTGTTAGAGAAGGGCACGTTCATATCCCAGGTGGTGGCAGCCAGCTGGTGCTGGGGGACGTTCTCAGAAACCTCCCCGAGATTTTGGGGTGCTCTATAGACCTGAATCCTCCTCTGGAAGCTGCCTTTTCCCACCAAGCCCTCCTTTAACCCTCTGAGGGGACCGTGGGACCAGTGTCCTCTGTGCTGTCACCTGTCAGAGGTCCTGAGAAAGAAGAGGAGATGCCAGCTTTAGAGAAGAAGTTGTAATTATTTATCCGTGGGTCTCCCATGATGTCTTTCATTATGTTCCTGGAAAAGAGAGGGAAAGGATATGTCAGCACTGGGAGGGAGGGAAGGGAAAAGGTCAGTGGTCACTACAGAAGGAAATATAACTTGCCAAAGTATTTCTCATGGTTGCTGACTGCCCAGAGCAGGGTGAGTAAAAAATGAAAGCATTAGATGTGAGCTACCCTGGAATTCCTTTTCCTCTGGCTTATTAGGATAAACCAGGCAGATATTTTTGTGCAGCTTTTGCTTAGCTCTGAAAAACGTGAGTGCTTGGTTTGTTCTGTGCAGACAGGAAGATTAACACAGGTACAAATTGTGCACTGCCCTGGGAGCCAGAGCTTCGGCCTCCAAGGACTCTGCCCAAACCACAAGCCTGGGTCCTGCTGCCATGGGGCAGGATGACAAGGAACATCAGGTTTCACCTGGCTGTGTGGCACCTGCATTCCTTCTGTTACTCCAGGAATGTCCAGGCAGCCCCACGAAGTGCTGCTAGCACATTTCAAAGACATGTTGGTCCAAAGCCCACAGCTGGATTGTGGAGGAGGAGGAGAAAAAGCTGATGTAGAGCAGAGGGCAAAATGCACCCGTCCCCTCCAGCCTCACCTGGCCAGGTGGTGGTGGTCACGCAGCCTGTTCTGGACTTTGAGCACCAGGAACGTGGCCACCTCTGCCTCCATCTCACTGGTGGCCAGCAGGATGTTGATGACATCCATGGGCAAGGGGTGGTTGTCCAGGAGGATTTCTGCAGCAGCCAGGCGACAGGTTTTGTCATAACTCTGCCTCTTCTGGTGGAAAATCCTCCGCATCACTCGCTTCACCTGATGAGCAGGGGTAATTAAAACAGTGCCAGTGCACGCCAGCAGCTTGGCTTTGAGAGGGGAGCACCAAGACCCACAACTCCTCTCCTACCTTGCTGGAGATGTGGGGGGCAGGGAATCGCTGCAGGGCAGAGGTGGCTGCAGAGGTGACAGCCGTGGGACCGTGCTCGGCGTGCTCCAGGAGGGTGGGGATGGTCTCGGGCAGCCTGGCGTTCCCCAGGGCCAGCAGGGACACGACCACCTCGGGCTCCTCCTTGGCCCCTCTGAGCCCCCCGAGGAGGGTTTCCACCCCACGCTCCACCACCTGCTCGGGATTTGCGGGAGGAGAGGGAGCTGAGGGACAGGAGATATTCTGGGCACCCCTGGAACTGGCAGGGTGTCCCAAAAAGCCAAGTGTGAGGGGTTGCAGAGGACTCACCTGCAGGCCACAGAGCTTCTGCTGGCACAGCTTGCCCACCAGAGAGCCCACGGCAAGTATTCCTGTCTCCCAGATCTCAGGTGCCAGCTGCTTCCCAGCCAGCTTGTCCTGGGCATCAGGAGAGGGGTAACAGGAAGCAGGAAAAAAGAAAAGAAAAAAAAAGAAAGAAGGGGAAAAAAAAATATTAGTGTGCTTTACCTCTTATCTCAAAGTGTTTCTTAAGCCAGTAAGGGAAAATTAGTTCTTACCTGCCTCGAAGGAGGCCATGCATGATTTAATTGGATAAAATGCTGCAGTTCTAAATTAAGATTTTATTATCTCTAATGCACTGATACAAAGCATCTTCTGCTGAATTCTTTTCCTCTGGGGAGCATCTACTCCCATCACCAGTGTCTCATTAAATGCACATGAAACAATCCCACGAGCAGGAAAATCAATTTCTACAGAAAATTTTTCCTTGTTCCATGGTGTGTGGGTCCCTCCCAGATGCAGGACCCTCGGGGAAGAGAGAGAGAGAGAGAGATGTCCATGCTCACCAGGACGAGGTGGAGAAGCTCTCCTGAAGGCTGAGGAGAGAAGGCTGCTGTGTACAGAAACTTCTCCAGGAGGGACTTGGGCTCCTGGCTGAAATCCAGGAAGTCTGAGAGCGCTGCCAAGGAAGCCACTGACTGTGTGGCCACTGCTGCCTCCACGAGGAAGGGGCTGGAGCAGGGAGAGGGAAGTCAGCAGTGGCATGGCCCACAAATCCACGCAGGGCTTGGAGAGGACAGGCATTAGGAAAAGCCAGAGAACACTGCCACTAGTCAGGATGGCTGCCTGGAGCAGGGATGGTGCATGGAGCAGCACCAACTGACCCTGACTCTTGTGCAGTGCTGGGAATTTTGGGGGGACAGCTCCAGGGGTTCTCACCGCGTCTCCTCGGGCGCTCTCCTCAGCAGCTGCAGGACATCCCTCTTCTTGGCGCTGCGCAGCATCTGGATGAACCTCTGGAACTGCCAGGCTGTCGCCACCTTCGAGGGGTCTGTTTTGACTCTCTGCCTGTCAAAAGCCTTCAGGAAGGCTCTCAGCTGCAAAGGTGAGGTTTGGTAGGGGGGATTTAGCCTCTTTTCCCACATTATCACGGGGTAATGTTTACACCAAACCAGCCCCTCCAGAAGCACTGCTGGGGTTTAACCCCAAACCCCACAAGTGTGCAGCTTGAGGGAGAGCCCCTGGTGAGTTTTGGGGGTCGGTAGCATCACTGACCGACAGGCAGTGGGTGCAGACCCTCCTGAAGGGCAGGCTGGCCATGCCCAGGGGCTGGGGCCGTGCCCCCGTGCCAGCCAGCACATCCTGAAGGCTTTGTCCATCCTGAAGGCTTTGTCCATCCTGAAGGCTTTGTCCAGACGCCTCTGCCGGCCCAGGCACTGCAGGAGACACCAGCTGGAGCTGCTGCCTGCGAAGGAGAAACAGCCAATGGAAAGTTTTGTGATTGCCACCCTCCACGGCCAGGGGTTGGGATCATCGCTCACCTTGAACTGATTTTGATGCCGGAGCGGGATCTCAGGGCTGGAGCCACCACGTGGCTTTCCTCTGCCAGCACTGACTGCAGCAGGTTATCTTTCACCACGTACTGGCTTCTGCTGGAGGGCTGCCACTCGACTCCAAAAATCTTGGAAAAGCAAGGAGAAAAAAATGCAACTTCTTTTCCCCCTTTCCCTCTCCCCAGGAGATTTCTCTTTTTACATTGGCAGAAAAAGAACTTTCCAGCCCACAAAGCCACCCACTTTGCTTGCAAAATGTAGGAAAGGAAAATCCACAAGAGCCCACCTTCTTCCCAGATGTGGGAGAAGGCAACACCAGGTGAGGAGCAGCAAGGGGATGCTCCCACCCATGGCTGATATGGGTAGACAGAGTGGTGACACCACAGGGGCTTGCACATCAAGGTGGTGTTGAGACCCCGGCCAAGGCCAGTGGGTGTTGGTGGGAATGTCCATTTTTACATTGAATTTATTAGAATTTGTATATTTAGAAAGAAAAAACTTTAATTTTTGTTATGGCAGGTGTAACTGCATTAAGATTTCACCTGTTTGTGTCAGGGCTGAGCACAGGCCACTGCTTTAAGCAGAGCAGAGTCCTGTCAAACTAATCTCCAATGCAACAAGTCTGAGAGCCAGAAAACATCCCTGTATCTCCACCTTCCCAAGCAGGATCAGCTGACAGCTCAGAACGGATAGCAAGAGTGGGGATGGGGTGACCCAGAGCACTTTTACTGCTCCTTCCCACCTCAAGATCCTCCAGAGGGATGTTGGTGCATCCCACTTTAGGGATGGGTCTAGGAGTCCCATCCCAAGCTCATGCAGAAAGCTGAAGCCAGCTGGGAATGGGAATCCAAGCCCAGCTGCAAAAAGATTTTAGGGATGGCCCTGCTGTACTCAGCATGAGCTGAGCTCCCCCCCAGTGAGAGCAATGGACTTGCTTTGTTCATGGAGGTGAATCCAGACTTTGGCTTCGAGCAGCTGAGGAGATCTTTGGTCTTGGTGATGGAATGGTTGGACAGGGTATAGGTGACTTGGCAGCTGCCAGAGGCATCTTCCTGAAACACAAATGGGAGTGACCATGAGTACTAAACAGTCTGTGGAAGGACAGACACAAAGGCCAGCCTGACAGAGAGAACAGCACCTAAAATCTAGAAAGTGGGCTAAATCAGGGGGTGGTTGGTTGGACAGCTCCAAGTCCATTCAAGCATCTTTGCAAATTCAGGCTCTAAATCAAGATTTAATCAAGCATCTCTGTGACTGCATTTGGGGTTCTGAGGTTATTTCATGCTGTTCACAGGTCATTCCAGCTGGCTGCTGGCAAAGCAAATCCTGCTTGGCAGGAGTGCTTGTGGAGTTTTTTCTCTGCTGTTCCTACTGTCCGGGGAAAGGCTATGATTTTATAAGGGTGCCCACTGCTGAAAATTAAATGATTTTATTTTAAATTTTCTGCCTTTCCCAGATTCATCCTTGCTCACAGCCTGGTGGAGCAGCAGACCCAATGGTGTTTATGCTGAATTTTGCCCCCGAAGCTCGTGGGCTGGCTGGGCTCCAGGGCCAGCTCTCCTGCTGCATCCCTGGATTTTTGGTGCCAGCTCTGGACCTACCTCCACTGTGGTGCCGGCGTGGGGCTGAAGCTGGAACAGACTGATGATGCCTCGTTTCAGGTTGGAGATCAGGATGTTTTCCGCTTCATTCCCGTAGAAAGCTTTGACCTGGGAGGGCAGGAGGGACCTGGCTGAGGGACATCTCTGGGGTCCCTGCAGGCCCTCTGCTGCCTTCCCTGACAAATGGGAACCTGAGAGCACCCTGTAGAACACCCGAGGAATTTTCTCAAGGAGGATCTTATCTCTCAATAGCATGAGAGCTGTGGATGCAACCCACAAAATTTCCCTTTCCTTCCCACCCTGGGGTTCCACAGCCTTGGAGGAGAAGGTCAGAAAGGAGCTTATATCCCATGGTTAGGACTGAAGAGCTTTAACATAGGATTCTGCAGCTCCAGCTGAGTCCTTCTGGAGCATGGGACTCCATGTAGGGTCCAACACTGGCCACTCTGTCCAGTTCCTTTGGCTCTGAACCAGAGGCGGAGCAGGAGCTCCTATGGGCTTCACAGCTGAGAAAATTTAGGAGGAGGACAGGAATGCTTTGCAGAGGGCACAAACAGCCCATGAGGTGTCCAGCTGACCTTCCCACTGTTCCAGGAGATGAACACTGGCTGCTGGAGCTCTGCCCGTGCCTCTGGGCTCAGTGCAATCTCTACAGGGGAGCCTCCGGTGCCGTCCTGGCTCCTCTCCTCTTCTGGCTGGTGTTGGGCCTTCAGGTCGTGGATCTACGAGAGCAGAAGATGGCAGAAAGCAGTGACCAAGTGTCTGCTCTAAAGCTGGGGTGTATTTTACCTGCAGGCAATGGATTTGGTCAGAGAGGTCATCTTTCAGCTGGCGTGGGCTAGAAATGGAAGGGGTTGTGCTTCCCGGGGCGTTCCCAGCAGGAAGAGCTGGCTATGCTGGCTGTAGGGGGCACAGAGGGGGCACACACCTGCACCTGGAGCAGCTCCTGCCCACCTCGCTCCCTCCAGAGCCGGTGCAGGTGGATCTGTGCCTCGGCCTGCAGCCCGGCTCCCCGCGGGGATGCTGCGGACGTGTGCTGCAGCTGGACAGCCAGGGAGTACCGGTACTGATACACGCTCCTGGGCTGGAAGGAAAGCAGCAAATTCCCTGGGGAAAGATGGAAATGGGGAAGGTAAGAGGTCATGGATCACCCTGCCTGGAAACCTCCATCCCAGAGGGCACTGAACTTGCAGGGGTGCTGGTGGCCTGGGTCTCTCCACCTCCTGGGAGGGGAAGGCTGGCTGATGGGAAGGTTTGCATGAAGAATTATTTGTGCCTGTTGTGAAAAATACATATTGTATGATCGGCTATTTGCAAATATTAAAATGAATACTGCATGTGTTATGTGCTGTATCAATCTCTTTTTTAAGTAGTGCTGTATTATTTTAAGTAGTGTGGTAAATATCGGGTTTTTTTAGGCTATAGCATAAGATTAAAATAATAGAAACTGTGTGATGTAGGGTAATTTTTGTAACTAGCTTAAGGAATAGAAAAGACAACCAAGGAATTCTTCACACTATCCTATCTGGATAGAGATAACAGCAACAGACACCAAGATCCCCAGAGAAGAATTATTGCCTCCTTATGGGGAAAGCTCAGACTCTGAGGAACCAAAAGGGCTGATTTACAAGATGGGGGAAAAGCTGAAATTCAGCAGAAACACTCTAGTTTGAAAAGAATGTTTGAATCATGTATGAGCCATATGAATATGCAACAGGCTATTGCTTTTAAGGGGTAATCCTCTGTTAGCAAGGCGTGCCTGGTATTGTCTCTTATTGTCCTCATTTTCCTTATTGTTTTCATTTCTACTTTCAGTACTGGCTTTATTGTTATTAAAGGTCTAAAATTTTAAACCAAGTGAATGGCATTTTTCACACCTGTGGTTTGGATATTTGGGTGCTCTCCGGGCTGACAGCTGATTTCTGCTCACGTTCCCAGCCCTGCCTCAAAAAGGATGGCTGGAGCAGTAGCTCTGCTTGGGGACTTCAGGACTTTTAGAAATGCCAAAGAAACACACTTTAATCCTGGAGGGAAGTTTCCTGAGCATGCCCACAGATAGGAGGGAAATCTCCAGTGCATTTTCAGCATTAACTGGGCCACAATCAACATTTTTCGGGGAGAAAATAAGCTGAATCCTTCATATTATGAGTTTTCCATCAGAACTTTTAACTCCTAATTAAATCACTGTCCTTGCGCTAAGGCAAAATGAAGTTGGTGGGACAGCTTTAGATTAAAGCAGAAAGTTTTAATCTTGTTTCTCTGGACTTATTTGCAGTCCCTCCTCTTGCTCATATACAAGTGTGATTGAAGGGGGGAGGGTTGCCTTTGCCACGACAAAACCAATCAAATCTGTTTCCTGAAGTCACTTGAAATTCTCTTACAAATTTGATGCACTTGCTGGGCTTCTGAAATGTTTCATAGCTTTGCTGCTTTTAACAGCAAATGAATCAATGGAAACCCAGCTCAGTCCCTGGGGCTGAGAGACAGACTGAGGAGTTTTAACAGTTCTGCACGATGTGCAGTTTAAAAAGCTCCGGCTCTCTGGTTTTCCTCACTCCCCTCCAGGAAGAACTTCCACAATCCCCGGAATTTCCCAGCCCCAGGAGATGCTGATGCTGTTTGCAGTCTGCCAGTCCCTGTTCCCTGCTCGGCTGCAGACCGGGAATGCAGGTGCTGGGATGAGCATCTCACCTCTCCGGGCACCCAGTCCCTGTACTTAAACCAGCCCGAAGCCTCTCTTACCTTTTGTTGCTCCCAGGAGGGAAAAGCAAAGCAGGCAAAAGCATCCCCAGACCGCCTGCGGGTTCATGGTGGGCTCCGGGAGCGGGGAGGGAGGCAGGGAAGGGAGGGGACCGGGAGAGAGGGACCGCACAACAAAAGTGGCCAAGATCAGCAGCGTCAGGCGATGGGGCCCGACCTTCTCCCTGTCCCCGCCTTGCCCAAGAAAAGGCAAATAATTAAACCTTTGTACCAACCCCCGGCAGCCACGGAGGGTTTGGAAATCAGCTGAGGTTTGCCAAAGGCCGGCGGGAGGGGAAGAAATCTGGGGAAAAAAAGAGCTGCCAGAAGCATTGCGGGGTGGAGAAATTGCCAGTTTGTCTTGCTGTGGGAGAGGGATGCTCAGAAAGCTGCTCGGTCTTTTGGTGATCTCTCTCTTCCCACCACGGGATAGAAGAGAGTTGCTTTCAAAAGAAAAGACCCAAAAGGGGGAAGGAGGGAAACAGCTTTTCCATCCTTTTAGCTGGAGACTGGGATTTGCAGCCCGGAGGCTCAAGTTGCTTAAAGGGCCAGGCTGGAGGGGACGAGGAGCACTGCTACCCTCAGAAAGAAATGGGAAAGGGTTTGGGAAATCCATCTTTAAATCCCTTAGCCCGCTAACCATACAGTATTTTTATTAGTGCATGAACTTTCGGATTGCTGAGTTTCATTGTTTTCTAAAGACACCAAAGCAAGAGGTGGTGGTGCAGCTCAGGGTCCTGGGAAGGCTTTTTCCTAAAAAGAACGGGGGAGTGGAAGAGGGAGGCACTGCACGTGTCGTTCTGGAGGTGATCTGCATATTGCAGTGGGATCAAATCCCCGGGACTTTGGTGCTTTGGCATTTTCAAGGGCATGTCTCACAGCTCTGCATCACCACTGGGCTTTTGGGCCACTACTGTGATCAGAAAACCAGAGCAGATCCAGCTGAGAGCAACCTGGGGAGACTCCAGTTATAGGTTTCCCATATGTGGTGTCTTCACTTGGTCTTCTGGTGGTCTTTATGGACAAATACCCATTTTTAGCTTGAAAAATATTCTTCTCTTGAGTATTTTCATTTAGCTTTTGTAGAATCATAGAATGGTTTGGGTTGGAAGGGACCTTAAAGATCATTTTCTCTCATCCCCCTGGCATGGGCAGAGAACCCCTGGATCTCTGAAAGTGCCCAAGGCCAGGTTGGACTTTGGGGCTTGAAGCAGCCTGGGACAGTGGAAGATGTCCCTGCCCATGGCAGGGGGTTGGAATTGGATGATTTTTAAACTTCCTTCCAACACAAACCATTTTATGGCTCTGCAGTGCAGTGTGAGAGCAAAACACACTTTTCAGAGGATGAAAGGCCTGCTGAACACAGGAATTCTTAGTTCTTTATGCAGGGTAGGGGAAAAGGAAGTATTTCAGAGTGAGATGGTTGTGGAGGGTTTAAGGCCTGAAGGTAAGGTCCCAGAATGTTTGCTGGCTGCAGCTCAATAAAATACCTGGAGAGGAAAGGCAAACAGAAATAGCCTGTGAAACAAACCTGCTGATAAGGAGGCCTCAAAGTGGAACTGAACTTTGGCAGATTGGTTGTTTAGGCTTGGCTGCCAAGACTTTCCAGGATTAGAATGTGGAAAACTGGGAGAAAACCTGTTTTTTCTTTCTAATTCTTCTCAGCCTTCTGTCACTGAGAGAATCTGTGAAAAAGAATAAAGCAGAAGAAACCAGAGGGAGTTAAAAACTTCGTGAAGCATTCTTCTCAAATCCATCTGGGCTTGCCATGCCCTTGGAAAGGTGCCTTTTGGAACTTTGGACACCTATGGACATATGGATAGTCCTAAAATCAGTGCTGCTGGAATCCTGGGTGCTCCTCCAGCCCCTCATGTATCACTCAAGGGAAATGTGACCTCCCATTTCTGCCCAGTGCAAGGACCTGGCTGCTGGATCACCATGGGGGTTTCAGCTGCAGGACCTGCTGTGGCAGCTCTGAAAGCCACAGGCAGAGCAGGAGCAGTCAGCAGGGGCAGTCAGTGTGACCAGGTCAGCATGCCCAGGTCAGAGAGGCACGCAGGGACTTTGTCACTGAGCTGTGACATCAGGGTGGACTTTGGCAAAGGGTGGCCAGGCTGTGCTCGCCCGGATGGAAGCGACAGCGGCTGCTGCATCAAAGCCTGCAAACCTCAGTTCTCTTCTCTTCTAAATGACCTCCAGCTCCAAAAGTCCCCCCTTCCCCCAGCACCTTTTCCTGCCTTGTCACCTCCCTTTTTGCCATTGCAGTGGCAGGGAAAGCCCTGGCTGTACCAACAAGCTCCATCAATCCTTCCCTCTAAGAGAAGAGCTGAGGGGCAATGAGCAGTTCCCACAGATCGTATTGGTGGCACTCAAAAGTCTCCAAAATCCCTGAAGAGAGAGATTTCCTGGGGCTGTGAGGGTCAAGAAGGTGTGACCAATGAGCACCTGAGGGCCCTAATGAGCTTTAATGACCCAAATGAGCCTCAGCTGTCTCCTAAGGAGACGATTTCTATTCCTGCAAAGCAGCCAGTCACCCGCCCTGTGAGCAAGGGAAGTGTATGACTGGTGCTTGTGTGCTAACTGGTTAAAACCAGGCAATTTTAAGAAAAAAAAATAATTCTTCTCAGTTAATTTTTGGAGTTCAAAAGGTTTGGAGCTATATAAATACATATTTACAGGTCTGGTTTTGGACCAGACATATATATACATGCATATATATATATATATATATGTATTTTTAAGCTAGCTCACCTAAGCTGAGTCTGTAAGGCAGAAATGCCTCCTTCCCCACCTGTATTTTTTAGGCAGCTGCCTAACACTTCCCTATGCAAGCACATACCTGTGGATTTTGTGGAGGAAAACAGTCCACACTGGGGATGAGGCTGTAGTGAGGTGTATAAAAAGAGCTACCAGCCCCGTGGAGAGGCTTGTGAGCCCCCCTTGCAAGGAGCTGTCTGTGTGCTTTGTGTTTTATTGTCTGGAGGTTGCCAGGCTGCGCTTTCCAGGACAGCCTCCTTTTTGTCCTCCTTTTTCTTTGTTTTTTTTTCCCCCCTTCCCCTGCCTGAAACAAGCTGTGAAAAAGCCCCTGGCTTGGCTGGCTCCCTATGAGCTGTTTGTTGCTCAGGAGATTGGGTTGGGGAAAGGGGGAAAATCTGAGCACAGAAAAGTGGTAGGAGCTGGGCTTGCATCTCAATCTGAGGTATCTCAAAGCCTGATAAGCTGAAAAAAAAAGACTTTGCTGTGAAATTTTTGGAAAATGGGGCTGGGCTCAGCCTGGGGAGGTTGTCTGGCCCAGTTCCCTGTGCCTGGCTTTGCCATGAGGAACGGAAGCCTGACCTCTTTGCAGAGAGCTGCTGCTGATAGAGATTTCTCAGTTTCTATAGTGAATTTGTCCCAGTACTTTGCTGCTATAAAGAAGTCTCCTATTTCTACAATTTTCCTCTATTACCTTTAAACCCCTCCCCAGCTGAGTTAGAATTTAGTCCCAGCCTTTTTTAAAATCCTTCTCCCTTCTTTTCTCATCTCTTTTCTAATCTGAAGAGGCCTCAGCTGTCTCCCTATTTCCTTCTTCTCTCACCTTGCAGGTCCTGTTTCCCAGACCTTGTTTGTTCCTTATAAAACCCTTGATAACCTGTTCCCCACTGAAGGCTTTGTTGTATCCTTGTTTTTACACCTTCTGTTCCTGCTGAAATGAAAAAATATCCAGGAAGCTTTTCCTTTCTTGACGTTAGAATGGTTTCTGCAAGTCCTCGAGATGTGACCATGATGGTTAAAAACCCACTGTGGAAATGAAGGTTTTCCCCTTCTTTCCCCCACTCCATGCTCCGTCCTCTCCCTTACTTTGTCATCTCAACAACTGCCAAGGAAACCTTTCTAATCTGGGCAATTGGCAATGCAGCTGCTCTTTAACTCAGGTTTAAAACAGGCTCTAAAGTCAGGCCCTGCCCATGCTATTGCTTTGAATTTTGGATGAAGTTGTTGGTGCTTTACAAGATCTGTGCTGCTTTAAAGCCTTTCTCCAATGGTCAAAGAATCACCCTGGCAGGGAGTGAAGGAGCCTTGTGCACTCATGCTTTAGAAATGGAGTGTATTAAACCAGGGTCCTTTAAAAGCCACCTTGAGTAAGTGAAATTGAGGCACTGGAATGACTTTGGGAACTGGTCCATGTGGGATAGATCCACACTGACAGAAGCTGTTTATCTGATGGTCAGTGCATGCTCTGATCAGTGCAGGGCCAGCCCCTCAAGAAATGCATGAGCCAAACCCAGCAGTGAGAGCAAAAGACACGAGCTGGGCAGATGAAATCCCACAGGTGTGCCTGGAGCATGGCCCTCCCCAGCAGCTTTTCTTACAGTGGAATTTTAAAAAAGCTAAAAGCTGATGCTCAGTACTTTGGGATCTGGCTTGTAACTGCAGAGGGGATGAGCTCCCTTGCTGGAACTCAGGCAGTGGAGTGCCACAAGCCTGCAGCCAGATTGTTTCTTGTTCAGCTTAAAATCATGGTTCTTTCCATTATGTTTTTATTTCTTTAAGTATTCTAAGAGATGCTACAAGTGAAAGACGAGACCAGAAACAGATTGGAGCATCACTGGCACAGCAATTGATGTTCTACTCCACCTCTTTTCCTTTTAAAAATTTATGTAGATAACGTGAAATTTTTAACTCTGTGGTTTGGGAGAAACACTCTATTTTCCCTTTCTTTGGAAGAGATCTGCAAGTCCTGAGACCCTGGTCCAAGGCTCATTACATTTTATTTATGTTTTTACAATGAAACAAGGGGCTGATAAGATTGACAAGGAAGATACAGCTCAGGAGCTGGCCAGGCAGCAGCCTCCAAACTCTTTGGGTGGTGCAAAGAGCAGTAGGGCATGAAGATTGCTTTCCAGTGTGAGATTAATCCATAATAACGTGCTCACTGACATAAAAGTCACTTCTGATAAGCCACTGGTTATTTCCCGAGGTGCAGGAGCTGGAGTGTCTGACAGAGCCTGGGCAGAGTGATGAAGAATATTCCTGTGAGATTTCTCCTTCTCTTCTTGTGCCAGCAAGAGAAATCCATCCTGGTTAAGGGTTTTGTTCCCCCGTGACTGTGTGCAGTTCAGAGATAAAGCAGCAGCCAGGAGCATTAATTATTTAATCTGCACGGCCCCTCAGACGTGGGAGGTCTGAGCAGTGCGTGGGAAGTGAGGCCAACCCAATGTCGGGCGCTCGGACTCGGAGCTTGAACGTTTTGGAGCGAACAGCGGAGCCTCAGCTCCCTCTGTGGTCACGGAGGGGAGACGCCTTCCTGCAGGAGCTCTCTCCAGGGAATGCTTTTCCCGAGCCGGGTTTTCTCTCACAGCAGCTCAAGCCTTGCCTCTTGGAGCGCAGATCACGCAGTGCCCCCGGTGTTCTGCCGCTGGGAGCGCTGGGAGAGACCCTGGGAACAGCGGGAGGGAACTGGGAGCACAGGGAATACTGGCAGGGAACTGGGAGGGATGGTGGCAGCAGGAGTGCAGAACAAGAAGGAGCACTGGGAGGGAGATGAGGAGCCCCGGGAAGGAACAGCGCTCCTAGTTCCTTCCCAGTGCTCCCAGTTCCTTTCCAGTGCTCCCAGTTCCTTCCCAGCGCTCCCAGTTCCTTCCCTGTGCTCTCACCATCCCTGCCGGTGCTCGCCAGTCAGANTACAAGATCTGTGCTGCTTTAAAGCCTTTCTCCAATGGTCAAAGAATCACCCTGGCAGGGAGTGAAGGAGCCTTGTGCACTCGTGGTTTAGAAATGGAGTGTATTAAACCAGGGTCCTTTAAAAGCCACCTTGAGTAAGTGAAATTGAGGCACTGGAATGACTTTGGGAACTGGTCCATGTGGGATAGATCCACACTGACAGAAGCTGTTTATCTGATCGTCAGTGCATGCTCTGATCAGTGCAGGGCCAGCCCCTCAAGAAATGCATGAGCCAAACCCAGCAGTGAGAGCAAAAGACACGAGCTGGGCAGATGAAATCCCACAGGTGTGCCTGGAGCATGGCCCTCCCCAGCAGCTTTTCTTACAGTGGAATTTTAAAAAAGCTAAAAGCTGATGCTCAGTACTTTGGGATCTGGCTTGTAACTGCAGAGGGGATGAGCTCCCTTGCTGGAACTCAGGCAGTGGAGTGCCACAAGCCTGCAGCCAGATTGTTTCTTGTTCAGCTTAAAATCATGGTTCTTTCCATTATGTTTTTATTTCTTTAAGTATTCTAAGAGATGCTACAAGTGAAAGACGAGACCAGAAACAGATTGGAGCATCACTGGCACAGCAATTGATGTTCTACTCCACCTCTTTTCCTTTTAAAAATTTATGTAGATAACGTGAAATTTTTAACTCTGTGGTTTGGGAGAAACACTCTATTTTCCCTTTCTTTGGAAGAGATCTGCAAGTCCTGAGACCCTGGTCCAAGGCTCATTACATTTTATTTATGTTTTTACAATGAAACAAGGGGCTGATAAGATTGACAAGGAAGATACAGCTCAGGAGCTGGCCAGGCAGCAGCCTCCAAACTCTTTGGGTGGTGCAAAGAGCAGTAGGGCATGAAGATTGCTTTCCAGTGTGAGATTAATCCATAATAACGTGCTCACTGACATAAAAGTCACTTCTGATAAGCCACTGGTTATTTCCCGAGGTGCAGGAGCTGGAGTGTCTGACAGAGCCTGGGCAGAGTGATGAAGAATATTCCTGTGAGATTTCTCCTTCTCTTCTTGTGCCAGCAAGAGAAATCCATCCTGGTTAAGGGTTTTGTTCCCCCGTGACTGTGTGCAGTTCAGAGATAAAGCAGCAGCCAGGAGCATTAATTATTTAATCTGCACGGCCCCTCAGACGTGGGAGGTCTGAGCAGTGCGTGGGAAGTGAGGCCAACCCAATGTCGGGCGCTCGGACTCGGAGCTTGAACGTTTTGGAGCGAACAGCGGAGCCTCAGCTCCCTCTGTGGTCACGGAGGGGAGACGCCTTCCTGCAGGAGCTCTCTCCAGGGAATGCTTTTCCCGAGCCGGGTTTTCTCTCACAGCAGCTCAAGCCTTGCCTCTTGGAGCGCAGATCACGCAGTGCCCCCGGTGTTCTGCCGCTGGGAGCGCTGGGAGAGACCCTGGGAACAGCGGGAGGGAACTGGGAGCACAGGGAATACTGGCAGGGAACTGGGAGGGATGGTGGCAGCAGCGGAGTGCAGAACAAGAAGGAGCACTGGGAGGGAGATGAGGAGCCCCGGGAAGGAACAGCGCTCCTAGTTCCTTCCCAGTGCTCCCAGTTCCTTCCCAGTGCTCCCAGTTCCTTTCCAGTGCTCCCAGTTCCTTCCCAGCGCTCCCAGTTCCTTCCCTGTGCTCTCACCATCCCTGCCGGTGCTCGCCAGTCAGAGGGAACTGGGAGGGAACTGGGAGGGAACTGGGATGGAACTGGGAGGGAACTCTCAGCACTCTGCAACTGCAGCAGCCCCAGGTGTGAGCGGTGAGGAGGGGGAAGTGCCCCCAGTCCCTCCCCAGTGCCCCCAAAAAGGGGGTTAGGAGGAGAAAAGGGATTTAAATTGAGGGAGGAAAGCTTTTCTGTAATTGCGTTTGAACTGGGGAGGATCCCCATTCACCTACAATTTGAAGGGTCTCAGTTGAAGGAAAACACAACTTTTTCATCATTTTGGGTGCCTCCCTTGGCAGGCAATCGCCATTTTCCATTGTTTTCATATTTAAATGGAAGGAGACTACATTTACAGTGCTGTTCCAAGGGTTTGAATTGAGGGGAAAAGCCCCATTTTCATCATTGTATTGGTTTTGGTTTGCTAATTTGAAATTTTTACTAATTTTGAGATTTTTTAAGTAATGTATTTACTTTTTGTTGTGAAATAGGAGTAGGAGAAAGGTGAAGCAGGTTTAAAACTTTAAAAGGGTATAAAGAAAAATTTACTCACAGTAACTCAAAGGAAAAAAAATAAGAATCAAAATAAAATTTTTAAACTACTTCTTTTTACAGTTTTTATCTTGGACACTGACAATGTAAAGAACTAAACTTAAAATTTTTAGTCACTTTATTATTCTTGGCATTGTTTTTCTGCAGTTTACTTAGGGAGAGAAGTTCTTCTTGTTAAGGTTTTGGAGACTTTTTTACAAGAGGGAAAAATGGTGTTCTTGTGACTTTCTCATGGTTAGCAGCTGCTGGGTGGAAAACTTGTTATAATGAAGCTTTTTTTTTTTTTCCAAGTGTTTTTCTCAGTTTTTATGGGTTGTGTTAATTTATGGTATATTGTTTTAAAGATGAGTTATTTAAAAGTAAAAGTTTTTATTATCTATTTCTAAAATCATCCTCATCCCTATGAACAGAGATTTGTTTTTTCTTGTCTTGGGGGTAGTGGGCTACTCTTTTTTTTCTTTTTGTTCCAACTTCTTATGAGATTGTAGTTATTTTTACAGCTGCTTACTTTAGCATGGAGATT
>VWZV01004079.1:0-157744 GCA_013397155.1 Irena cyanogastra
TTCATCCCTGATCAGTTCCAAGCTGTGATACATTAGGGAAGAAAATATCTTCCCAGCTCCTCTAAAGACTCTCTCGTTTACTGTGATCTATATACCTGCCAATACCAACAACAAAATTAGTCATCTTTTTAATCCTTCTTAAATATATTTATTTATATATATATATATATCTACAAATACTGGGGTTTGAAGGTTTCATTTGAGACCAGAAATAGAATTCTCTTTTCTCTTCTCACGGCTGTTTTTCTGAATGTTTATTCTTTGTTATGCTTTTCTACATCACTCATCTTGAGAGGAAACACAAGGTATCTATCTTTAATAACATGTACACACCCCAGGAATAAGAAAAATAGCTGTGAATAGTTCATCTTTTCCAACAGAAGAGATCTAACAAGGAGATGGGAACTTTTTTTTCCTACTACTTCTTATACATGGCTTTGATTATCAGCATAAGAATGCCATTTTAGCCAAACCTTGTCTGTAAACCGATACAGAAAGGAAAATGTGGTTTCTAACCTGTACTAATGGAACAAAAAGCAAAATACTGGCATACAGGCAAAATTTGCAGTTGTAGTGCCCATCAGCTGGTGAGTGTGAATGTTCCATGGGTGGAACACATGGGACTATAAGAGGCACTGTGGGAATGGGACATGCAAGGATATATTTTCAGTATTGGCTGCTATCTTCCCTTTCCAGCAACAGAAACTGCTGAGATCTGAAGAGCTATACCTTCATGCTTTTGCTCAATGCTGTGTACAATTCAATCCCACTGTCACTGTGCTATTTGCTGGAAAAGCCAGGCTGGAAAGCCCATCTTGCTACAAGCTCTTCTTCCCCTTCAGTGCAGTAAAGATGACTGTTCAAGTACAAGCAGATTCAACCTTTTGGCACCTGTCAAGAACATTATAGGTCACTTAATACAGCAATTTTTCATTGCATTTTCTGCTGAGTTGGAAGTAGTTCCAGCACAGGGCATTGTAAGTCACCTTAGTACAGGTACTTTCTAGGTATATGTTTTGCTTCAGAGCATTGCACTGTTTCTGTGTGTGTTCTGTGTGTTTATTACTGAAGCACTACACTCAGCAATATTGAAAAGTGGGCCAGAGAGCTGCACTTAAAAGAAGGCTCACAAGTCATACCCTTCCTTCACAATAAGATCTTCCCCAGGTCAGCCCACACATCTCATTCCAGGATCTTTTTGCCCTCTAACGTTTCCTGTTCTGTCCTCATGTCTTGTAAAACCCCTTAATGTCCACATTCCAGTTCCCTGGTTTTCATGATTGCATCCATAGGTAACTGGTGGATTATCTGTGACCTGCAGACTTTGAAATCTCTCTCTTCCTGCTATCAATGCAACTCTATAGACATACACTGTAATTTCCTAACCCCCAGACTCCTGCAATGTCTCTTTTATCTGACACCTGGGACATGCAATGTTGCATAAATTTGTGCCAAAATTATAGGATTCTTACTACTCTTCACTAAAGCTCATACCTAGAGCATGGATTATGGAAAAACTCGCATAAAAGGGCAGATAAATCAGATAAACAGACTCCATAAAGGAAGATGATGTTGAGGGGAGACACATCTACATCTTAGGCTGGTGGACACTCGCTGATTGACCACATTCATGTTCTCACTTTGGAAATCACATGAGGAAAATAGAATGCAAGACCACATAAATCATTAAGCAAAATGACTGATTCTCAGTTCTGTATCTAAATGTCAACCTTTTTCCTAATGTAGCAACAAGGCTTCATACATATAGATTGCAAGTTAGAGAGGCAGATGATGGTAGGTACCTCTGCCTTATGGTAAAATAGGTGAGAGAACTGGAAAATATTCCTAAATGAGTAAGACAGAGCGTGTCCTACAGCACCACCTAGCAGGCTAATTTAGAAGTGGTCCATATCCCAGAATCCCTGACTACAATGATGTGTACGTGCATCAAAAACCAGGGTGCACTTCAGTCTTGTTTCACCTTCCTGGGTGTGATAGCTGCTTCTTGAAACCAGAACTGTGCCAATGTGGTGATTAGTAAAACCGGGGTGTCTGTTTTTCCCAGTCGTATTTATTATAAATCTCTTTTAAGAGAAACCGTAGTAAAAATGCAATGCCAGATTTTTGAGGTATAGTGTAAGAAATCCTTGTTTTCTAGAACTTTCCAGCTGGTACAGAAGCACCTCTCAAAGTCAGATTTCACAAACCCACCCAACCCTCTCTCTGTATTCACCAGTAGGATAAGTAAGTCTTAGTGTGATGAGGGATTTTAAAATCCTGGGAGTCTCTGTGTGTTTCAGTTAGTGGAAGTCTGTTGTCCATCATCACCTACATACACATTTTCTTTGTACATCTGCATGAAGTATGAATATCAATGCGAACTTACAAATGTTAAGTTTTGGCAGATGACAAAGCTCCATGTGAGGCTGCAGAATGAAGACTGTAACAGCTCTCTGCTGATATAAAGAGGGAGGTGAAGCCTTTTTTTTTTTTTTTTCTGGCTGCCTTACACCTTGTTAAAGCCTTGGCACTTCTCAGAGTTTTCAATGCTCCCACTCTGCTTGATAACCTAGCAGAAAATGATGCCTTTTTGTCTGTTATTATGTTTTCTGCTAACAGTGAGATAAATGTGGTGCATAAGAGGGTCTGATGGGTGACAGAGCTGGCAGAAAGTGGCTCAGAGGGGGACAGGTGAAAAAGGTGGGATCTTTCCTCTGACTTCTCCCTTTGGGTGGCAGCAAACTATTCGTCTGCCTTGCCATACCACACAAAACCATAACCTAAGGGTAGAACCGTGCCCCATCATGAGGGAGTGTGTTTTCTTAGCAATTAGCAACCTATATATTGGAAGTTAAAACCAAGGCTGTCATTACCTTCTGTTCACAGCACGCTATGGCTAGCCAGGCCTGTTTAGCACCAGCAATCCTAAAAATCAGATCATCTAGTAGGAAAAATGTATGATAAGTATCTTCATTAGGATATTTTCATGAAAGTCCTAAAAACCCTCATGAACTTGAATGAGAAGTCCTAAGCAGACAGTTTGCGATCTTAATCCTTTAATGTGAAATCAAATGTCATGTTAAAATATCTGTGAACTAAACCTTTACCAGTAAGAAATGCTTCAGTCAGGGGCTGCTGCAAAGAAAGCAAGATCTGTCAAAATTAATCTTAAGTAGAAAGTAATAACAGCTTGCTTTATCTCTATTCTGCTGCCTCTCACCCAGCATAATTTCCATTTGGATAGTGAAAAATTATTACCTTATGACTGCCTGGTGTGAAAGGACACTTTAAAACAATCACCCAGCATCACTGCAAACTTCCTATAAATGAGAAACCCAACCTTTTACTATCCCCTACCCAAATAAAATCCTAACCTGGCCAAAGCTATTCTGTATTCTTGCTTTGCAAGGACTGCACATGCCAGGGGCAAGGCTGGACTTCCCAGAGCTCTGCCCTCGGATGCCAGCGCTCCCAAAAGCGGCTGCTCTGCCACCCACCTCCTCTGCGTTTCCCGTCTTTCCAGGGCCTTCGAGTGCCCAGGCTGTAGATCAAATCCACACAGGCTTACTGAGAAACTACACTGGCCATCTGCTGTGAGCAAACAATAACCGTAAAGCAAATTAAAAAATCCCTCCTATGTTATTTTCCCATTAGAAATGACAGAGAAAACAAATCCTACGCGACGGATGCCAGCCCAGCCACTTGCTGCCTTACCGGCAAGCATTCCTGCCCTGCAGTGGAGAGGGCTGTATTAATAATACAGATGTAATGTATTTTGCCGGAAGAACACTGGCAGTTACAGCACAGAATTAAGTTACGACGCGGGCAGGGAGCGGCAGTCCCCGCCTCATGCTGCGGCTGCCCTTTGAGGGGTAGGGGTGGGTGTCTCTTGCTCTTCGCCTGCAGGGGCAGAGGCTCGGATCTTCTCCTCGGTCCGTTCGCCCGAGGCCAGGTTCAGCGGCTCGGACCCCTCCCGCCTCAGTCCGCCCGAGGTTAGGTCCAGGCGCGTCTCTGCGGCCACACCCCGGCCACTCTGAGGGGAACCAAGCCCCGCCCGCCATGGCGTCTCCGACCGCCCCTTCCGCCCGCAGCCCCGCCTCGGCCCGGGACCCGCGGTAGGTGCTGGGCGGCCGCGGTGTGAGGTGGGGGGGGGGCCGGGCGGTTCCGGCAGCGGGGCCTCGGAGTTGTGGGTTTCTGCCACCCTCTTCTTCTATATATTTGATTTTGTGACAGCCGAAGCCCTGGAGGCGGGTCTGGCCCGCTCCCCGTTTCCTCATTGATCGTGCTTTAAGCTGGGCTTTCCCCTCTACTACGTGCGATTTTAAAGCAATAAATTCAGTAACACACACGTGTTATGGCCATGCCTGCCCAGATATCCCCCATCTGCACTTTAGCTGTTACAGACCTGAGTTCAGTGAGAATTAAGTGCCTGTGACACCACAGAGATGGAAAGTACTTCAGCATTTGGGGGAGGCCGCCGTGTAAGCGTGGTGGTGTCTTCATGGTTACTAAACGATTAAATTTGCAGGATATGGGCCGCATAAATTGCCTTGCAGTTTCCGGTTGCTTTCCTCATACATAAATTGCACAAAGTTTATGAATAAAAATAAAGATGCCATACATAGTTAGGGTTGCAGTGAGATATCTGCAGGAGCTGAGCATCTGCACTGACCCTTGGGGAAGGTTTGAAAGCATAAATGCTAAAATGTGTTGTGGGCAGTTTTCCTTTTATTTTCCTGAGTATTGACTATTATGAGAAAACAAGCACTCTGTGGCATTTCCTGCTTACTTTTGCATTTGATGTCCACGATCACATTTGATCGTGCAAGAAAGGAGTTTTCATTTGGTAATGCAAGAAAGGAGAGTAGAGTTTTCAGTGTGGTCTGTCCTTCCCCACACGGGTGTGGGTGTAAGCTGAAGAGGGACTTTTTTCCTTGCAGCATTTCTAATCTTGAAACTACATTAGCCAGCTCCAGTGAGAGAGGGCATTCTCTGACAGGAGGAACCGGTAAAGTCCCTGCCTCAGCTTCACATGAGGATCAAGTGATAGGCTCCCTATGATCATCCTCTTGGAAGTGCTTTTCCCTGCACTGTAAATGACATGACCTTTTCAATCAGATCTAGACTACCAGATTTGCTGAGAGGTCATAGACTTCAAAATGGTTATTTGAGTTCAAGTGTTACCATTTTCTGGTTTTTAGTTCTATTATCAAGGAGATTTTCTCCTGAAGTTTGGTTTCATCCAAGCTCTTGGCTCTTTAGCATGTTTTTCTTAAATAATATTGTCAAAAAACTCATCACCTGTCTTCAGCAGAATGTAAGAACACCACTAGTTATTACAGTAAGAAATACATATTAAATTACTGTATTATTACATACATCATTGTTTTTATTAAGCACTCAGTGTGTGTTCAGTGCAGCATAAACATTAAACAAGATTATTCTTCCCCCGGTGAATTTACAGTCTGAAAGATCTTCATAGGAAGGAGTAGTAATAACATATCATTAAACCACCACCTTTAAATTAATCTCTCTTTGTTTCCCTGTGGTTAACACTCATTTGCTGTTGATCATGACTGGTGTATCCTGGCATGTCCTCTAGTGCTGTTTGATGGTGTTACAGACCCCAGTTGTCCACTCTACGCCTCTGTGAGAAGTTCTTGTTCAGCACGTGTGGAAGGAGAGCATATGTCCCTGCTTCAGCTGCTGCCATACAAAGCCCAGCAGCATAGCTGAGACCCACCTTTGATGGTACTCCACGCTAAGACTTTGGTTGTTGTATCAAAGCACAATTTCCTTCTGCCACCTCGGCTTCCTGTGAGGACAGCTGGAAACACTCATGTCTTTAACAGCTGCAGCAAGATTCTGTGAAGCTCGTGTGTTAAAGCCCTGAGAGAAGAGACTGCAAATGGAAAGGGTGGTGTCCTGTTTTCACTGATTTCTGCTGGATTTACGTGCCTAATTCACTTTTATACCTTAATAGTAACGTCATTGTAGGTGAGAATTCTGTAGCCAATAGAATTTTTTTTTTAGGAAGAAATTGGAGCTTTCTTGGGCAGAGCATGTAATATGGCTTGGATCATAAAAAGAACTGATGCTTCCCAAGGCAAGCAGGACTCTTGAACTGAATGAGTTGACAGATTTGAAAGTTTTTATTTGCTTATTTAGAGTCATAATGTAGTGGTAGTCGTAGTCCCTGAAACAATTTATGTTCCAGTTTCTGCTCTAGATTGAACATAGTATTTGTCAGAGAAATTATTTCTGAGTCAACTTTTTAAAAGTAGCTACTGAAAGTGTGCTGCTTTCTGAAAATAGCTTTTTGCTGAGTAAGCTAGAACCACTGCCTGGAAGCTGAAATCAGAAAGAAAAAAAAAATAGAAAAAACACAGTGTTTCATGTTGGTTTTTGTCGGTTGGTTTTTTTGTTGTTTGGCGTTTTTTTTAATAGTGAGTTTGACTATCCATCAGAACAAACTCCTAAAGGAAAATTCTGTCTCCTGAAATTTTTCAGATCAATGTGATCCTGTTTTTAAAGTTGTAGTCACGCTCAGCTTATTGAATTTAGCATTCAGGTTGCTGATTAAAATTTTTGCAGCTCTACTGTAGAGGAGCTTGGCATACAGTGACCTAATTATTGGCTCTTTCTGACCTCAATACCTATAGACTGTATAGTGGAAGGCAGGAGTGAGATTGTGCTAGTGAGGGCTAGGCAAGTATGTTGGGTAAATACAGAGTGTGTATTGATTGCTGGGGGAGGAGGAAGTGTGGTGGCTTTAGTATTATCTTTATTGCGGTAAATTGATTTTCTGGAGGAAAGGGAGAAGTTAATTCTTCATATCAATCATCCTGTGTTGCAAGGCCCAAAAATTATTGCCTATCTCTTCCTCTGTAAATGTGTTTTGTTTTGTTAATGTAAAAAAATGTATCTTTGGTTATTGTGCTCTGCTTCTTCTCCTCATGTTTTTTGCTTTGGTTGTTTGGGTTTTTTTAGGGCTGGAGAGATGACAAACCTATCTATGCACGCTTTAATTCCTGATTTTGTGTTACAAACAGGTTTGGATTTGACTATGGCAGTGCTGTTCCTGCGGAAGGCATCTGTGTGGTTAAAGAAGCACAAGATCACTGTGTTGGCCTTTTCTTGCGTGGGACTGCTTGGCACTAACCTTTCCTATCATGTATTTCCTGAGCAGACATTCAAACTGTTGCACGAGGGCTGGTCAGAGGGGCAGCCAGCTGAGCTTTCAGAGAAGCTCTGTGGTGTGTTTCAGGATGTCCTTCAAGATACTGGTGTGAAGTCCACTGACTCCTACAGAGCCTTTGCCACTTCTGGCTTTCACCCAGTGAGTGCTGGAATTCCCTGGCTGCCTGCAGGCTGTTTAGTAGGCATCCCACCTAACTTTGATAGCACGGCTGAGGATAAAAAAGGAATAGTCAACCATGTTGTTGTAATAAATGGCAAGGAAGTAGATTGGGAGAGCAAGGAAGGGGTGGCTTTGAAGGAAGCTCTCACATTTTCCCTTAAAGCTCAGAAGTTTGCCATAGCCAGAGAAGTTGTGTACTTGCAGAACGGCAGCCCTTTAGCAAGTGCAGTTGTGGGTCCAGCTTGCTTGGCTGGGACATTTTTCTGTGGGAGAGCTCTAAAGCTGCTTCTGGGGTTATCCATGGGCCCCGTGATCCTCCGTGGCCTCTGTAACCTTGTCACTGCCATGGGAGGACTGCTCTGCTACTATGTCTCTTCTGATGCCATCACCTATCACCTGGACTGCAGGGCAGACGCAAAGGCAGCCAGGCTTTCTGAGGACTATGCTGGAGGTGGCCTTGAATTTTATGATAAAATCTTGTCCCGCAACAGGATTTTTCGTGGTCTGATGGGCAAACAAGGAATGAAAATGTATGCCCCGAGTGGTAACCTTTTCCCAAGGCACTGGTTCAGAATAAAGTATACCCCATACACTCACCGGAGAACTTTGATTGTTAATATTTTAAGAGAGCTCCAGGCATCTGATGGGAGTGCTTGAGTTTTAAACTTGTGAATTATGTATTTTGGAACACTGCTGTGCTGCTTTTTTTTTTCCTTCTGTATGTTCATTAGAATTTTGGGGTTTATTTTTGCATATAGTTCGGGAAGAGTTATCGAGTGTTTCTTGAATAAAGAATAAAGAATTCTCTCTTAGAATATTAGACTTGCTTCCAAAGTGCTTGGTTCTGTGTGCATCTCAAATCACAAGAGAAAGGAAACTTTTCAGACACTGATCTGGAAGTTCTGCTGTGCTGCTTTGCCTGCCTGCCGTTTCAGTCAGGCAAAGTCGGAGGAACAAGTCCAGCAGAGAGTTTTGGGATCATTATAATTTAAACTGGAGTGTTTGCTTTTTCTCCTATAGAACAACACAAAGATATTTTAAAAACCAGTCAGTCTGTATCGTGTGGTTACATAAATACCAAGACACAGAGTGCTTCTGTTCTGTGTAAGTTCTTGTGCTGTATATATTTTTATGCTGCAATCACCATTCTTCAGTAGGAGATATTAGTTATGCTGCAATTCCTACCAGTACAGAGAGATTATTACCAGCATGTGCATCATTTGCTTAAATCTAGTTCTGCTCTCTCTAGTACATGGTGACTGCAGCGTCACTGTGAATGTTTCCTGGGAGTGGTAGTATGTAATAGGACTGTCCTGGGTTGGTTGTTTTCTCACAAGTGGAATAAGCATGTTAAGAAAAGGTTTTTCAGCTTACTTTGGTATCATTTTTTGTTTCATTTAAAAATACATATAAATGTCACCTCTTATGTCAGTGAAGGCAAGGTATGAGACATAAGTCTGGCATTTGATGCAGAAACTGGTGAGGTCTTTGATGAAGAGTTGCCAAAGGAAATTATTCTCCTCTATCTGACTGCTTAAGAAGATTTTGTCTGGCAGGCCAAGCTTTGCCTATGATTACTAATCTTCTGGAGAAGTCTTTAGTGCATGGACAGTAAACTTTCCACTATAGCTTCACCTTGATTTTCAAGGTGATAGTTCTCAAACTTTGTGGTTCCCTCTTTTCTGTTTCTATTGCTGTTCCAGTAGCTCTCCCTGATGATGTCAGACTAGTTCTCCTCACATCTGTTGTCATTCTTATCAGCAACTTCTATTCTTCTGTGTCCTTTCAGTCAGAGATGTGTTGAGTGTCCTCTCTGCCCTGGCTTTGTCCTTTCTTCATCTGCTACAGTAAGAACTGTCATGCCTGTGTTTACTCCGAGCATTCCTGAGATCTGTTTTCCTTTTGAATCACAGGGTGACATAAAATTGATATTCTGGCTGCTGAAGCACTGCTGTTGCTTTCCATTGCTGAATCCATGTGTGTGAGACATCTGAGTTTCTGCTGAAGTAATCTGTGCCATGTGCTTCTGAAACATCACCTATTGCTTGCACTTGTCCTCATCTCCTCAGGTCATGAGATGCCTCTCTGGTGCTTTTCTGACTGTAAGGCATAAAGCTATTGGTTTTGTGTCCTTTGTGAAAGAGTTTGATAAAATTTCCTGGTCTGTGGAATAAAAAGAGACTTTACCTTTAGGCAGGAGCCTTTAAAAGCTTTGGGCTAAATTTTTTTTTTTTAACTTGTCTTCCAGGTAAATCCAATGTAAGACATCACAGAAGTTTATTGGTAGAGTGACATAGTGACTCAAGACTGGAATATAATTCCCAGTTTATATAGCCTGTGAGTTCAGTTCATCCTCCTGCTACTCCTTCAGACAAGTCTAAACTCCATGAAATATTCTCAGAGAGAACTTGGCCCACTTGGTTTATGTGGTTGAAGGAGCTGCTGCTACATAAAGCATGCAGAGAGGAAATCAAGGCCTTCTTGGAGACTTACAAGTAGCAGTTTAAACAAAATGCAAGTAATCTACTTGTGTTTTACCACTCCTTACTCTTGCTTTTCATCATGATGCCTGCAACTAGTGTGGTTATTTGACATTCTCAGGGTGTAAAGCCCCAGTGATGCTAATGGGTTTTGCAGTTGTGCACTTCATTTGACTCTTACAGCAGCATTCTCCAAGAAGCTTGCATATCTATAAATGCTGTGTCCCATTTACCCCTCTTTGAACTTGCTGTGGCACGTTGGTGTTGGTAAGGAAGGGCTGGCTAGCATCAAGATGCATGACCCTTCTTTCCAAAGACAGATTTTTGCAAGGGCTTACAGACTTCCATCTCTATGCAGTTGAACAGTGTCATAGTATCAATATAGGGAAAAGAGGAATTGCAATCACAACTGAGTAGGATTTCCCTGAACTTTAGGAATGTGCAGGAATGTGTGGAAAAGATTTTTGTGTGTGTGTGTTGCCAGGTAATTGCTGTTTGCAAGATCACCCATGCTATTTGGCAAGTAAGACTAGCACAACTTAAGTACATGACCATGACAGTACTCAGGAAAAGTCTTTCACTATACTGGAGATGTTTTTATGTAGGTAGAACTATCACTGAAATCAAACATGAATTCCACATACTGGTGATAAAAATGGTCTGGTTTTGAGAGTTCACTGTAAGTAAACACCCCAGAATTAAAGGTGGAAATGTCCCATACTAAGAATGGTCTGATGTGGAAAAACAAGTTCATTCAGTGGCCCAGAAAAGGCCAAACAAAATTGTTTGTAAATCGTGTCAGTGAATAGCCTCTCCCAGCTCTGAAGCTGAAAGTCTGAGGAATTTGAAGAACTTGTTTTAGTGTTAACTGGCTTGTCTTTTGCTGCTCAGACAAGGCAGACTTCATACAATTTTTTGTGTAGAAAAGCAGCAAAAATGTTAAGCTAAAAGGAATTGCCAGGAGATATAGATAAAAGAAGTCTAATTCTAGAAACTGTAAAAGCAGAGATGTCAGTGGAATAATGAGCTCTCATAAAAATGGATACTATCTACAGATATGAAGCTCTCTGTCTGGTAAAGTGATTAAAGGATGAAGAAGTATGAGTAGCAAATGACCAAAATGAGTTGCCAGTTTAAATTTAGATAAAATCTAGTTTAAAGAGGAATTTGCTTGACTGGTTTATTTGTGTTATTATCCTGAATGTTCTATGTAACTGAAAAGAAAATGATCCTTGGAACCTCTTTTTTATATAAATGTAATTCTTGCTGCTACATAAAGCTTTAGTGGATGATACTGCAAGAGATGAGGGTCACCAGGTGCTTTACTCAGACTTCCCACTGAAGTGCAAGAAACGTACTCCGAGGCCTGACTCACATATTTCTTTATCCTGAAAATTGCAGTATCTCGTTGTGGAGATTCCTTCAGCTTGTTTAACGGTCAAAACCATAAAATTGTCAGAAAAGAACAATATTGAGAGTTAGACAGTTTTCCTGAAGACAAACAAGCTGTGGAAGTCATCTGATTATAGCAATTCCTGAATCAGCTGCTATGGATATTTGGCTTCTCTAGCAGTTTACAGAAGCAGAAGCTTCAGAGAGAGGGAAATCTCCACCCAGGTGGCACAGTGAGTAAAGTATGTGGACTTGCCCAGAGTAGTTCAGTTGAATTGTAGTGGTCCTTTAGAAAACAGCCTTTTTTATTAGAGCACTGCTATCACCCCTTTTCACATTAAAGTAGTTTCCAGAATTTGGCAGATAAGGTGGTGGGAGAGCTGACTGCTGTGGAGCTTCTTGCCCTGCAGGGAAAGCTGGTGGTGTTGGAAGAGGTGATGCTGGGAAAAGCCTACTGCTGTCATTTTGCCCTTGGCTGTAGCAGTTGTGAAACAATCATAGTGACAAAGTGTGGCTTGCATGGGTGGCATGTGAATTTGAATGTATGAGTTAAATCACCATGACTGAAACACAAGTGGCTTTTGCCAGAGGAACAAATGCAGAGGATCCATCAAGGAGTGAGTACTGCTGTGTGCAGTATGCGGGCCCTATCCTGCAACTGTTTTCTGCTCCCATTCCCTAAAAGCTCCGTGTAGCAGGTGTGATTACATTACTATAAAAGTTAGTAAGTTGCAGATAATCTGCTATCCATGCATCCAGTCCCTCCTTGATTTCACTCAGCTGGAAGTGTGTATTATTGAAAGGCAGAATGCCTTTCAAGCAGAAGAATGCTAATGTAGGAAGACATACTTAAGGTCTTGATATAGATCTGACACCTTCAGGAGGAAAGAAATTTGGTTGTCAAAACCAGACTTAAAAGCAGAAAAAAATGTTATTATTCTCCAGGAATTGGTATGTTAGACAAATTAAACTGAAGGCACTGAAAAATGGCTTATGGATGTTTTGCTGGGCATCTTTTTCACTCAGAATATATTGGTTTGTTAAGCTGAAGTGAGTATATTCAGGCTGCTCAAACTGCCAAATCCATAAAGTGGAGAAAATTTCTCAAGGCTGGCCAGAAACCAGTTTGTTTTTCCCATCTGGAAAAGTACAAGCCAAACTCTTAAGCTTCATAGCCAGAAATGAACACTGAAATATCTCTGCAGTTGAAAGTTTTTATTCTCCTCAATAAGACCAATTTTGCTGAAATCTATCCAGGTCTTCAGTTTTGAGAGAAAGAGTGTTCTTAAAAACTCTGGTTTGTATCCGAAAATACACTTTGATAAACACAGCCAACCCCGATGTATGTTTTTTTGTACTCCTACCTTAGTTTTTTGGTAGGTAAAACATACTGCTGGAAGAATTTGTGGTGCTCTCTGCTTGTTTTGAAAAAATCATTGCCCCCCAAATCATGCTTGCTCCTGCTTAGTTGTTTTTTTTTTCCTCCTATGGTTGAACTTCCATCATCTGGAAAGTTGGTCCCTTTTCCAGTCCTGACCTGGTTTCTCAGAATCACTTTCTGCTTTGGTCTGCAGGAGCATTACCTTGTTAGTGTAGTCAGGGTGTTAACAGCTTCTTTCAATATAAATGAGTAACAGGTGAAGCTGAAGCTGTGTCCTCCTTTGTGTATGGCAAAACTACTTCTGTAGAAGTCTTGCAAAACAGCAGATCTTATTAGGGTGACTAAGAGTATTTAGAAAACATAAGACATTGTGAGCCTGATCCCAGGTTCACAGTTCCAGCAGTTCTTGAGGAGTGAACATGAAAGGAAATGCAGTATCCAAACAACTTTTATCGAGTAACTGTTTAGTGCTTTAGTGCAGACCTGCTGACCTCTGGAAGCTTTGTTTCTATCATATGCTGGAAATTTTCCAGTGGGAATGTTGTTGTTTCTTCATTCTCTGTTTCATTTCCCCTTGCTCTGTTACTCTAATTGCCTCTTCTGCCTGCTGACTCATCTTACAAGTTGCTTTAGCTTGCTCAAGCAAGATTTGTGAACTTTTAAGTGCTCACTTGCTGCTTGCACCTTCATTTGCACCTCCTACTTTTTCCTACAGTACTTACCTGCCAAAGACCACAGCAGCTTCCATTCTCCTGTGTTTTACTATATTTAGTCTACATGTTTTTTCAGGGAAAAATGGTTTCGACTACATGAAAGGTAGACATTGTAGTTAAAACCTTTCCTATTTTGCCACAAGAAAAAAATGTAATGTTACTTTTGAAATTTACACTTAGCATTACTTTTTAAAAGATGTATTTCTTATTCACTGTCTATGGCACCCAGTTCACTTTTGATATTAATTTTCCTCTGTCTCTTTTAAACTGCTATTCCTTTTAAGCTCTTACAAACTTTTTTTCCTGTTCTTGAAAATTGCAGGGTATTTCATATACTTCTGGCTAAGTGAGGTATTGTGAGCTGAGAAATTATATCTGATAGTAGTAGTGCTGTTAGCTGCTTGTGCTTAGCTCAGGCACATCCATGTGCTGGCTTTGAGAATTGTGAGTTCTTATATTGCTTATATTGCCAGTTATACTGAGGAATTTATAGATGGGTTTTAATCACCTGCCACTGAGCAGCAGCAGAGGGGTCTATTGGATTTTGTCTGCTGAAGAAAACAGTTACTTTTGACAAAATATTTTGAATGAGTCTTGTAAGGATGAGGGGTTTGGAATGAGGAAGAAAAGTAAGGCAAAACCAAGGAAAATAATCCCATGTTCTTTACATGCTCTGAGTCTTGATGTGGCTAGAGAGATGTGTACTGCACAAGAATTGCAATACATTGTGTAACCAATTGCATCTGATTTCTGGGTTACCTGCTCAGTGTATCCTCAAGTAGCACCTTTTTCATCCCTTCCCAGGTTCTTCTATGCAGGCACATTCCCGGTATTCCAGGTACCACAAAGCTTCTGCTTCAGCCCCCTTACCCAAACCAATTCCTCCTCAGTGCTCCTTTGCCCTGGAAGCAGCTGCTGCTGTGCCACTGCAGATGTCACTGGAGCAGGCCCTGATTTAAAGGAGTTGAAAACTCAGTGTGATGGTTCCATTTCCAACTTGCACTAAGTAACATGTGGCAGTTCAGTACCACAGTGGCTCTACCAGGTATGCTGATCCAAAAAGCCCATGCTGCTGCTTATTTCCAGCCAAAGAAAATGGAACTTTGCAGAGTTCTGTTACCACAAATATAATTGTCAATATCAACGTGAATCGGCTAGGATTGAAGCCATAATTTGTGATATAAAAATTGGAAGTGGAATTTTAGAAGTGCAAACTAGTAAATTCCACCACTGTAGCTATTAAGAGATTTAACTTATGTGGAAGTAAAGATAAATATATAATCTGCATTACTATTTTAAAGCTACATTTACTCTCAAATTAATTACTGTACAATGAAATACTGGATCAATTTCTCAGGGAAGATTTAAAATTAAGATCAAGCCATGTTGTAAATAACTAGCCTGGTTTTGGAGAAAAAAAATCTTTTTTCTCCCCATTTTTTTATTCTTCATTTTCTGACTAGACTGGAGGCATCTATATAAATATTTCAGACAACAGAGGAGGGTAAGAATTACTCTGTAGAAAGTTTTCCTTCCAAGATCTTTTCTCATTTGGGATGAGTTTCACTGCCTCAGTGACTGTGTTTTAAAAGCGTGTTATATAATTCTCTGTAGATACCCATAGACAGATGTATTTATGGTTTTTGGAAACTTCATGTAATTTAGGCATAAAACTTGAAGTGTATTTTATAGTTCCTCATTAATAATAGTTGAGAATTATGCTCATCTAAGGCAGCACACATAAATTCTTAATGTTCAGACATTCATTATATGCCTGTGATGGTTAGAAGTTGCCATAGGAAAATAAAAGCCAGTGATCCCAAAGATTATTATTTATATATATTCTTTTAAGCAATTTGGAAAACTATGTTCATCCCCTAACAGATATTTCCCTTTGATTTCCACATTCTTCATCTTAACATAAAGATATCATACCGAATATTGAAAAAGTCAAATCAGGAACCAGACAAATTTTTATTTAAGTTTTCATTAAGCATGGCAGCACCTTATAAAAGGAAATGCTGAATCTATCATTTTATGGAAGTTATAAATCCAGGTAGGTTTTTTGCAATCCCTATTTAGAGATCCTAATTGTGTTTCCTTATATCATATATGAAGACAGCTGTGGCACAGTTGCAGATGGGTGGATGAAAGCTTGGCCTGTGTATTGATGGCTTTACCCTGTGAACAGGTGAAAAGGCAAAGGTTTTTTCTTGCTTTTCTGGCCAGAATATAATTTATGTATTGCAAATTGAAGTCATGCTTTAGCAATTGCAAACTGAACTGTAAAAACATTTCTTTCAATTTTTTTCTTACTTTCCAGTATCTGAACTGGATATGTAGAGCCATGAAAATTATCTGAGAGCTGAATGAGGAGTAATTGGGATTTTCTACATATTAGGGATTTCTTTCAGTTAGTATTAAAGAAAAAAAATCTCTGCTGAAACCTCTCAATAGATGAATCAAAAGAGGTACATTTTCTTCTAGAGTGACATGGTGACCAGATCTTTTTGTCTGTCTTATGCAGTGAGCAGGAAAAAAGTAATTAAATGTGGTGCCATGTTCTGAACAAGCAGTTCAGCTGGCACTCACATTTATTATTTCCTTGATCCAGATAAAAAATTTGCTTGCATTGGAGAAGTGTTATGTGGAACGGGAAAGGGAAAAGGGAAAGGAAAGGGAAGTTTACCTGTAGCACAGATTTCCCAAATTTTACCATGGCTGTCTCTGAAGTTTCTTTTATTCTGGGGCTGGAAGATTTGATGCAGCTTTGAACTCTGCAAAAATGTGTGTGTGCATGTTCTGGGATCAGATATGTCCAAATTTTTTCTTCTTTTACTGAACATCATCACTTTGGACTTTGCAATCTGATGTCTGGTGTGAAATAATTGTTCCTTAGGTGGTTTTTATGGGTGTTGGGTGCATGTTTGCTTCAGCTAAAACTGTGAAAACTTTCAGAAAAGAACAGACTTACTATGCACTAGTTTTCTTTCATGGTGTTGCTCTGGTTTTAATCTTAAAAATTTTTTACTGACTTCTGCTTTGAACAGTGTAGAGAGAACCAATATTGTTGGCCAAATCCAACAAAGGCGCTTGCCTAAAACCAGCAGGAGGCATGGCTGATGCTGGCATACAATCTGGAAGTTATGAGAGGTGCATCACCCCCATGAGCTCTGCTTACTTGGCAGGCAGAATGCAGCAAGGGTCTGGAAGTGACCCACTCGTGCTGCTGCTGACCAGTGAAGAATCCTGCTCAGTGCCTCGGTCACTGCTGCTGGATCTGTGGAGGGGATCAGACTGTTCTGTGCTCTGAGCCACCCAAAGCTTCACTGCTAGGTTAAAACCCATTACCACTGGGATCTGGGATGTCCTTTTAACACATGGCTGCAGGAGGTGACATTGTGTTGTGTCAATGCTAGCGTGCATGTTGAGAATATAGATCTGTGCTAAATCGTCTCTTCAGGCTTATGATTTGTAGATTTAAGCCATAATCTCCTGGAGATTATATGAAAGAGGAGTTTGCAGGCACGAATGGATGAAGGGGATCCCTGTGTCATGGTGCAGGAGGAAATTTAGGAATTGTGGCTTTGGAAGAGGAAGAGACAGAGGGAATATTATGGGAGGTTAAACAGAATGGGGACTGGAATACTTGTATCCTGCAATCCAAGGAACATTTGCATCATAGTCATTGTAGCTGATGTGGAAAGTGTTTAACTCCTTGGGAAATAAGGGACTGAAACCAAGTAATCCCACAAGGTGGCTGACCTCACCACAAAGCACTAATCGGGTTTTCCTTGGACAAATTATTTTCAGCAGTGTGGAACAGTGTACCCTCTGCCTCCTTCTCAAGTCTTATTTTGCCTTGGGTTTTCTTTTTATGTTGGCTTCCTAGAAAAGAAAAAAAAATCAAACCAACTCTTTCATTGCTACTAAATAGGTTATGGAGAGCAAAAAGACTGCTAAATTTTTTCATTATGATCAAAAAAGCCTCTTTCTGTAGACTTTGGCACAGAAATATTATCTCCTCATGTGTCTTTTACAATTTTCCATCTTTACAGTACTTTTTAGTCCTTTTTAATTTCCTTTAGGTTCATTTCTATCCAGGCTATCAAAGAGCATGCAATATAAATTTCTTATTGCATGAACAGGTTCCATGAAAAGCAACGTGTAAAATACAGATTGTGTTGTAGCTGTTTTATTTTCTTGGTGTTTAATGTGTGCATCCATCACGCCATCATAAACTCATCGCACGTTTTGTAACTCAGCTATTAAAAGTTTTCTGCCCTGCAGCTGGTGGATGGGTTCATGGGCTGTCAGCTGTGAAACAGTGATTCCCTAGCTTAAAAATTACTCTGTTCTACTCAATGTCCCTATAAATAATTTAAGGACAATCACAAATTCAGAAGTTTTCCCCTGCCCTGTTTCTGATGATGATAAATAATACTGTGGACCAAAGAGCAGTGATTTGCCAGGCAGAGAACATCCAGGGTAAGCCTCTGTGTGTCAGATGCGAACTTTGTGTCCCTCTTGGCAGGCAGGCAGTCACACGAGCACGGGCAGCAAATCAGTGATGAACATATGTGCTTGAGTAGCTCCTGCCCAGTGGGGATAACACTTGACATTCTCTCTGAAAGAGAACTTTTTTTCAGGAATACAGCAAAGCACAAAGACTTTGGGGATATGGTTGCTTTTCCTGGAATTAACAGGCTGAATTCAGTTGCAGGCTGAGATTCTTTGGTTCACCTCATGTTACATCTCCATGTACAATCCTGGGTTTTTAAGTGCCAAGGCCATGCTGGTAGGAAAACTAGTATCTAGCTCGAGGGCTTGATTAATGAGAGTCAAACCAAGGGGAAGGGAGACTGGCCCAAGGTTGCTGTCATCTATTAATAAGAGCAAAATGAAGTGTCCACACTGTAGCAACTCTGAATTATTTAGTTACCACAGATGGACAGGATGCCATTTGAGTCAATAGGGTTTGGCCAGACACTGGCTTTGCTTAAAGCCTGGTGTAGGGCATATGCAACAGGTGTCTTGTCTTGCCAACTGGCCCTTTAGCAGCCCAGATGCTGGTCCCTCAGAAAGAACTGAGTAACCCTTCTCAAAGAGGCAAGACTTTTATTTGTGCTAAGTTTGCCACTCAAAAAATAGGGTAGTTCCAAGATGCTGACCATATTCTGTCCCTAAAAAGTGCTGTTTGGTCAATAATGGAAAAAAATTATCATCACAGCATTGCTATTACCCTGTGGTATCTGTTGGCCAAGCAAATGGGACCAAACCCATAACCTTCATGTGTATGTGATTTTCAGGCAGCTCTCAGTTTGTGCTTGCTCAGCATCATTTTGAAAAAAATCGGGTTTTGACCACTTGCTACAGAAATGGCCTGTTTCTGTAGGAGATCTCAGTGGTTTATGTTTTTGTTGAGAAGTACATAAGAAAGCAAAGAAAATACTTGAGCAACCTGACACCTTGATCAGTATGGTAATGCTTAGGTTGACCCAAAGCCTTCATCGAGACTGTGGTGGGTGTATCTGCAGCCTTTGGAGAGCAGAGCCTGCTGACTTCCCTGATCAGATACAAATGCAATCCTGCAGGATTTTTAAACCTATATTGTAGGTGAATACCCCCTTTCAGGTCTGCAGTCTGATTGTTATGGGGATTTTCATCAACAGAGCCACTCTCTAGTTTTGTCAAATTCTATGGAGGGGTTTTTTTTTTCCCTCATCTTTTTCCTGCCTATGAAATGATTATTTTCTCTACTCTCTCATTACTCATTCATTGATAAATTTAGCAAAACAGATTGATTTTATTATGGTTCATAGGAGTATTTTGCAATCAAGTTTATGTGACGTAGAAAAATTACCAAATAGTTATATTTTTTGTTTTCTGTCTCTGAACCAGCTTCTATTTGATTGGCATCCCTTGATCACTTACTCTTCAAAAGCAGCTTTTTGCTAGGAAAATATAAATTTCCATTAAAATTATTAATATTAATTTTCTGATCATTGTTTTGTTTACCAATTCAAGAAATCACAGCAAAGCATCACTTTTTGTAGAAAAGCCTTATTGTATAACCCCGGCCACAAGCACTAGGCTTTTGAAATCTTTAGGTGAATTAAATTAGCATGAGTGTACTATTTGAGGTGGAATAATACTGATGTGTGAGAATCTCTCTTGGCAGTCACCATAAATGGATGGGAGTTAGCTAAGAAGTGAAGCAGGGGTATCAGAAAGGGACAAGTGGTTCTGATGCATGGTGAAATTGAATATATGCTTTTTTTCAGACAGTTTTCTTCTATTGACATAGATTTAACATTTTCTGTTTCCTATTGATTCTCTGAGAACAGCAGCTTCATATTGGGAATTTTTTTTTGTTTGGATTTCCCACAAATTAATTATTTGGTATTTGAGAACTCTGATATTTCATAACCAAAAGTGACAAGGTAGGAGTGAAGTGAAGTCAGAATATGTGGTGTCACAGCTCATGTAAACTTAGGTATTATAAAAAGGAAGATTTAGTTGAAAATAGTGCAATATCCATTTCTTCACACATTTATTTACATCTGTAGGATGTAAATCACTTGTAACATCTATTTTCCAGTACAATACTGAAATCACATTTCCACATGTGTTATGTTAGAAGGAAGTCACAGTTTTTAATTATGAACTAGAAATTCAGTTCATCTAAATTGCAACAGCTCCTCTGAAATCAGCAGAGTTACATGAATTTACCCCACCATAAGTTCTGGACAGTCTGTTTTAAATAGAGCCCCAAATAGTCAGTCTGGCTGTCCTGAAAGCTAAGCTTGTCTGGACAGAGAGGTTTACTGGTTGGCAAGGATCAAATAATGCATATTTTATACATCTCTTCCTATTCCTTGGATTTGGTTGTAAGATGCCTGTCAGGTTTATATTCAATATAGGAGCCCTTCCAGGGGTGCCCTTTTCTCTTCTCAAAGCAGCACAGCACCAGCTGCTGTCTCACCAAGATAGCAGGGGAGCAGTTGCCACATCCTGGCTTTTCAGAGTGCTGTGTGCCAGCCCAGCATGGGCTGGGGAGGGTGGCAGGCACCATTCCAGTCCCCCTGACCTCAAAGCAGAATGGGTTTCATGCACCATCAGCCTAAAGGTCCCGTATTTGGTCTGGTTTGTTTGGTGACTGGCATTAACAAAAATAATATTATAGGGAAAAGCATTTTGTCCAGTTAAGTATTCATCACCAAAGTGGTTGCTGCAATCCAAATTTCCAAGTATCTCATGTAACTTCACTCCTATGTGAGGGTAAGGATATCTTCTATTTGGAGATGTTTGTCTGATGTCTGTCCAGCTTATTTAGTCTTCCTTGTATAACAGAGGACCACTAACATGATATAGTTTTCTAGACAGACAGAATGCACTTTCTTTATGCAAGTATGTTATTTGGAGTCAACAAGAAATAGAATGGTTGCACTGGAAAAGGGCTTCTAGCTTGAGAGCTCAGAGACCAGAAGGGTTTTGCTGCAGAACCATAAGAGAGCTTGAGATTGTTTAAAACTATAATATTTTAATGTGCTAGATCTCAGTTCCCTAAATTCACAGTCTTTTTATATTATGGTAAGCTTGTCCATAACGTGCAGATGTAGGCTGGTAAATAGTGTATCTTCTATTTAGCAAATAGGAAAAGAAAATTAAACCTTCCCTGTAGAATTTTTTCTACTTAAACTTACTGGAAAAATGCAAGATGACATGAACTGTGAAGTACCAAGAGAGCAAATTTAGATCTGCCTTTTCCTGGGGATGAATATTCAAGGGCACTGAAGCCTTTCTGCTTCAATTCTGAAAAAGATGCAGACAAAGTAAATACTGGGTTTGTGCTAATTTCTTTTCTTTGCACATCAGGTATCAAGGCTCTTGCCAGTTTTTATTTCGGCAAGCCTAATTACAAGGTTTGCTTGCCAAGGCTGTAGAGAAACATCATTTGTTGGCAAGATGGACTAGATGACATAATGTTCATGGTTGTTCCTTGCTGCAGCTTCTTTACTTCTGCTAAAGATTGTAGCACTGTTGTTTTGAGGTTTTGTTATTGCTATTGTTTCACTGAAGTTAAAGCTACTTGCTTATAACAAAATGGAGTACATTGTATTTGAAAGATAGGAGCATTTACCAAAGCTCTACTCACAGAGTTTGGGTGGCTGTGGGCCACATTTTAAAAGGTGCCTAAAAACATGATAAACATGTAGAGAAACATGAAGTGACTGAGAGGCTAAGTGATAGTTTGCTCTTTGAACCCAAGCTCCTGGTAATGAATGTTTCTCTACTGAGCAAAAGGATTTGGAAGAACAGATTTCCACCTATTTTACCATGTGAGAAAAATCTATTAATCTCTCTCCCCTCTGCAGGAGTGCTATAAATGCACCAAACCATGAAGTTAAGTGTTTTTATACCTTGTAATGATAAATTGTCCATGTTACTGTTCTTTTTTAAAAGCAGGAACTATATAAGACACTTCTTCAGGAAATTGGCTTTCTCTCCATTAAACTAATCTTTTGCCCTAGAACATGCAGTATTCCACATGTTCACAATTGCTAAAACATGCTCTCACCATTAAGTTGTTAATGAAGGTACCTAAGTAAGAGATACCATTATAGTCATTACCTAGTGACAAGATATAAATTATTCTGACACCTCATCTCTTAGGCTGAATTCTGTTCTCATTTGGTGTTTCATTATCAAGATAGGAATTAAAATAATAAAGTCAGGGTTTAGCAAATTTGTTTCTGATCTTGAAGCCATATGGTCCTGTTTCGTGATAGTAACTGCTGTAGCCTTCATCTGTAAGCAGGAGAGTGACAGTAAATAAAGATGTTAAATAACTCCTATGGTTATAGTTCTAAAAGATATGACATAGGTGAATAGAAAATCGCCTAAACTAGAGTTGGATAATCACCATTTACTTTGGCTGTCACTGGACCACAGGATCCTATCCTAATCCCCTCTTTCTCCATCTCACCTGGGATTTAGTCTGGCCAGAACCTCTGCTGCTATTGTCTTTTCTTTCTCGACGCACCAGTGTTTTCTTCTAAAAGTAGGTATGACTTACATTTTTTTATGTTCAAAAATCACAAAAGTCATAAATATCTGACTCTGATCTGACTGATCAGAGATCACAACAGACTTTTAAGTAGCTGGCAGAGTAGACAGAGACCCTGTTCTGTGAATTTGCTTTCTGTTTTTCATTTTTATTTTGAGGACAAATCTAGTGATGTGCATTATATTTAAGTAATGTGTGCATGTGTTTGATGTGTTTATTTTTTTTTGCTTCAGCTGCAGTCATCAGCAAATGCAAGTGCAAAGCTGAGTACAGGTAAATTGTAATGCTAGTAAATGGTTTGCCAAAGCCTCATTACTGGGAGGAAGCAGTAATGCCAGTTTGCAGCCAGATGCATTTTTAAAGTAGCATTTCGTTCTAGCAGAAGGGAGCTTGATCTGCTGCAGGAGGGTAACATCTGTGCACACACTGTAGGGTGCACCTGCACCAGCATTTCAGTTTGGTTCAGGAGCATGATTTTGAAGTCTCTCCTAACTCTCCTGGGTGTGACTCCCTATCACCTCGGCTGGTCATCCAGTGTCACCCCAGAGTCCCCGTGGCCCCCAGGCCAACAGCATGACCTGTAAAAGCCTTGCTCCAGAGGGCTGTAGCACAGCCACCACGTTATTTCACATGGTGCATTTGAAAAAAGCCAGCTCCTTGTTGTTGCATTACCACAGTAGCAGTAATAACAGTAACAAAGATAGTAATGATGATGTCTCACAATAGGAAGGGCCATCCTGTAACATGTGTGTGACCTTTCTAAGAGGGAGGGAGCCCTGATTGTTATGGACACAAGCCAGCCTGTGCCTCTAGGGGATGGGAATCACTGGCCACATTTTTACTCACAGTATGCACATCTTAATATATAATATGTCTATAATTTATAAGAATAAGTACTTTCCTTGAAACTTAGGAAGTACAGGCTGTCCACAAGGTTTTGCACCACAAAATTCCAGGGCTGTCCTGTTTTGGCCACTGATGACAAAGGTGAATTTTTTTCATGATGATGATGTTTTTATATTTGAAAATTCAAGGAAGGGAGACAAAAGTAGCACCTGCATGCCTTGGGGTTAAGTCTTGGAGAATATTTGCATGGCTGGAGAATGATTTATGGAGTTTTTGTATTTACAGTCCTGCAAGAGCAGCATTTGATCAGAAATTGAGGACTAATTGCAAGCAAATGTAAGCTGGTCAATCTCAAACAAATAGACAGGAAAATAAGAGACTGAGTGTGTTCAAGCATTAAAGGAAGAAAAGGGCAAAAAGATCAAAACCAACATAAAGTATGACAGTCAATGGAATAAGGATGTATCAACCAATATGCATTGACTTCATGTTTTGAACTTTTGAGTCACTTTTCCTTGGTTTCCCATGTCTCCATGTTGATGCCAGAAATATTGTGGTAGCATGGAGATCCACTGTGTGCAAGAGTTTGCACGTTTGGAGCTGAGATTACAAGTACCTGGGGTCTAACACCAAGTCTGTTTACTAGCCTAGAGAGAGAAACAACCTCCATGAATACCATTTATTCATTTGTAATGAATAAATAACACAAAGAAAATTGATTTGGAAATAACTATTCAGAGGAAGAAAGAGCTAATATTTCAGTGCATTTGCATGAAGAATTATTTGCAAAGTGTTATGCAAACATATATCAAGGTACTGAGTAAGGAAAATATTTATCTGTAATAAGTATTTGATAAAAATATTGCCCAGCTTTGCAATGAATAATTCAGTCTGCATTAGTAAGATGTGCATGACTCTGCACGTTATTCATATCTTTATAAATGCTATGGTAAATTCCTACAGGTTAATAGGTACTTATAGCTTTTTCTGTGTAGAATGCTATTAGGTCCAATTTCTCAAAGGAGTTGAGCCACCCAGAAGTTTAAATATGATAATGAGTTGCAGATACTAAATCTGTGTGTAAATCAGGCCATGGCAATGTTAGCACAGGGAGGCTGTTTGGGACTGGCATGGAGGGACAGTGCAGCAGCCCAAAGTAGGGATATATTCTGTAGGGCTCAGTGTGTGTTCATTTCACCCTAAACATTCTTTTCTTATCAATACAAAATGCATGTTTTAAATGGATACAATTTAGTGTTTAAAAGCTGATTAGAATCTGAACAGATTGCTGATGGGAAATACCAAAAGATGGATAAGACTGATTACTGGACACTGTGATGAAAAATGACAAACCCTTGTGAAAAACAAGAGAAAATAATCTAGAAAGCTCACTCAAAAAGATCTCTCTTCCATGTTTCTTCTTCTGTTCCATTGCAATTGACATTTAGGCAGGCAGTGGGAGTCAAGCAATGGAAATAGCTGTGAATCTGGCATCCTGTTGTTAAGCCCTGGACAGGCAGTGAACAAACCCATGTTCCAAGCCACAGAGATGTATATGAGGTATGTGTTAGAGAAAAAAAGAAAAATACATTGTGAAACAGTAATAACATTTCCTTTAGATTTAGCTTTTTTAAAAGCTCATCATTCTAAAGCAAACTGCAATTGCTTGATTCCAAAAACTGTGCTTTTTGAGAGGATTTAAAGTTAAGCTGGTTCGATTATTCACCTTCTGACTTCAAAGAGCTCTCTAGACTGTATCAACCCATATGTCTGGTTAAAAGTTTGCATCTGTTGTAAAGCAGTTTTGATAACACAGCAGTCATACTGCTATAACGAAGATATATTAATAATAGAATATTAAGAAAATGTTGTATCTAATTATATCTCTCCGCTTATCTTTATGCACATCCTAACAGACCATTATTTCTGTGCATTGAACTACCCAGTAACCTTAGATTGGGGCTGTACACATTGTGCTAGTGAAACATGAGTTATTTTATCAGGAAGCCAGGCCTTGAAGTTCACTGAAGAAAAAGCAGGGCAATACAGTGCAGGCCACCAAGAGCACAGGAACACAATGTCAGCAGGGCCTTGAGGCACAGGACATTACCAGAAGCCTTAAGTACACATCACAAGTAGTAAATTACTTTTATCAAGAGAAATGGAATCTTGAGAGCTGGGTGAAACTAGTTCTAGGGCCTAACTGGGACATCTGTTGAGTTGTGTAACAGCCTATTGCAGCTGGTTGGCAGCACAGGTGGAGGCTCCTGTAGATGGAAAAAGATTGCAATAAAACCACCTAGTCACATAGGAATCTTATTTCAGAATTGGGTATGCAGATTGATTACTCTGATATCCTCTATGGATGCATATGTAAAATTATTTCATCATTATATTTGCTCTTGCGATGTATTGCTTTTGTTTGGTTTGAGGCTTTGGTTTAATTTGGGTGCAGAAAGCTATACATTTTTCTTGGAAAACAAACATCTAACTGCTGTGTTGCTTTTAACACCTTTGCTCTATACAAAGCTTGTAGGCCTTCATCATCCCTGATGATGCCATTCCATATGTCCAATTCTAGCATAATTGGCATTGTAAATCACTGGAAAAGACTGCAAGAAGACATAGTTTAGACATAAAATATGGGTTTACAGCCTGTATGGTCTTTGTAGGAATACGATTCTTGTGACTGATTTTTAAACTAAAGAAAATTCATGTCCCTTTTCTGCCTGCTTTTATTTTGTGCTGACGTAGGCTGATAGAGCAAATAAAAAAATAATGTCTACACAAAGCTGTACTAAAATCATGTAGGTTTTATAGCATGGTCACACCTGAACAGCTTGATGATGTTGAGTATGTAAATTAAAGATGTTCTTGCTGCATAAAAAGATGCTGCATGTTGTAAGTGACAAAGCTGAAACACTGACTTACAAATTAGCCATGCCATCCGGTGAGCTTGTTAAGCAGCATCCCCTCAGGAGACAGCAGTAAATGTGAATGATCAGCCATGAATCCACTTAGTGGATATCCTGTAAGGATTCATTTTGAGCCCACATTTTTTATCTGTAGACAGTTCTGAAAAACACTATCTTTGAAATGATTCCTTAGTGCAGACATTTGGTACAGGGCTGGTGTTACAACTCCAGGACTGCCTTTTTCTAAAAGTAATAATAAAGGATTTGACTAGGAAATAATGTGAGCAGGATTCTGATCCACCAGAAGTTGACTGTGCATGTCAACCTTGGGTAACGGGCAGCCAGCTTCCCTTGGGATCACACAGGACTCTGCATTAAGGCAAATCTGCTTTCCCCTTCCCTTGAGACAGAAGTTTCAACCTGCAGAAACAGCATTAACTTCAGACTTCAGGTCTTATTGACACCTCATTACTAGAGGCATTACTCTTTGATTTTGAGACCTTCTTAGTGCTTTTCCAGATTTGACCTGCTTTTTCTTTTTCTTTTCGAGAACTAGTGTTGCATGCTATTCTGAGAGACTTACCTATAAACACTCTCTGAGAGATGCCTTCTCAGGTGTTTGGGGTTTTTTTTCCTGTGTTATACCTGACGTTATCTACATAAGTGGTCTGTGTTTTTAGGAAGTCATTGATCTCTGCTGTATCAAATCTTAGCATGTTCATTAGGGACCTGTTTCAAACAGGCAAAATCCTCTCCACTTTTCTATTTTCCTTTATATCCTTGGTATCTGGCCTCTGGCTAATGTATTCTGGCTCTTACACTGCCTCCCTTCCCTCATCAGCCTTCATTCTGGAAAGCTTTGCTTGGTAAGTAGCTGACTTCCTCTCAAGACCCCCTCTAGGAGAAAATGAGGTGCTATTGGCAACCTGAGGAATAAATAGCTGCAGCCTCCATGCTGAGACAGGACAGAGTGCCTTCAGACCAAGCTCCAGGGTAGCTCACACTGCGGATCTGAGCAGGCTCTCACACATGTAGTCCAAGTCATGGTTCTGCAGGGTGTTTTAGTCACCTTAGCTCTAACAGGCTGTGTGATGTTAAAGGAAAAATGCATCTATTTTGCTGAATGTCTGAGGAGTTGTATCTTAAATATATATTTTCCATTTATATTTTCTCTTGAGAGGCTGTTCATGCAATAATAACCTGAATTGGTTTGTACTGAAAAGACCTACTTTAATGCCATTTTTCAGCTTCAGAAACTATGTTCAAATTTTATTCTAGCAGGATCTAATTCTTTATTTCTCTCAAGCAAACCCAAGATGTTCACGCTGCTAAAAACAAACAGCAATAACAACAAAAAACCCAGCCTGGCAGTTTCAGCAAAATTTTAACAGCATTAAATGATGCATTAGCCAAGACCTCATTACTCTCAGCAGATATAGACAGCATGGTGTGTTATAAGTATTAGCAAAACTGGCCTTCAGTTGTGAAATTAATAGATTTGAGGCACATTTGGCCAAACTTCTACACTTAGTTAGGCAGGGCAGCCCCCCAGGCTGATGTCTGAGATATTCAGTCCCTTGGCAGTACTGCTGGCATGTCAAAGCTGATAGCACAGAGCTGTATTCTCCTCCTAAGGTGGGGTGTGAAGGTAGAAATCAGAAGTGATGAGCCTTCAGGTGGGCTCAGAGCATCTCCCTATGTGGACCCTATTCCAGGGTTAGTTCCAACATTTGGGGCCAAATGAGCCTACAAGGACCATCCATCAGAGAACTACACCCACTGCAGTTGGTAAATTTGCCTCATACAAATTATGTTACTGCACCTGGGCTGCTTTCAGTTGAGCACTATATTTCCCTCTTTATTTGTGGCTCAGCTTTGGCAAAATCACTAATATACAGTGAAAAAAGCTCCACAAAAATTACTGTGAGGCTTGGTTAAATGCCAAGAAGTGCAATTACTGATGTGCACAACAAGCCATTTCACTTGTGGTGGAAGTGTGATCCTAGACTTTCCATTAAACTTGGTGTATGATGCATTAACAGTGCTTCAGTGGATGGATATAAAAATCTGTCACTTGCTACAGCTGCCTCAGTGTCTGCCCTCCAACAGCCTCCAAACCTGTGCTGTGCCCTGCCAGGGGGTATTTCAGTGATGTGAGAAACAATCACTTTGACACATGAGAAAGCAGATAGTGAGAAGGGACATGGCAGCACATCCTGTGTGCAAGATTGCACCTGCCACAGCACCTTGAATGGTGCAGGCAATGGAGTCAAAGGGTTGCAAAGTGGGCAGGAATTAAATGAGTAATTTATCCCCTGAGATGGGGAGCTGCCAGTGTGCCAGTGTACCCTGGCACTGCATGTGGGGCACAACCTGCTGTGCTTGGGGTGGGGTGAAGCCCCTTGTCTCATCCTCATATGAAAGCACTGATCCAAGGCATGCATGAAAAAGAGTGTTCCCACAGTTCCTATTTCTGTATCAGGACACTTTCTAAATCCCTAAATATAACTTCAGTGTTATCCATTTTGTCTACCTGCCAGCAAATTTGCTTTTGAAACACACTTGGTTTGTTGTTGGTTGTTCCATGTGGCTTAGCCATCCTGCACAGTTTTAATTTCCTCTCTGCCCCACCTTCAGAGGTTCTTTACTTTGCCTAAAATATGTGTCCCATGTCTCACTGAGATCCTCAGATCCACAAAAAAGGACAGCAAAAGGAGTCAATGGCACATTGGACTCTCCACCTTCCAAAGGCAGAAGTTTTTGGAAGGAACAAAGTGTAACAAGAGTCAGGGATGTGCTGTCAGATGCTGTGGTTAGAGGGCTGGTAAGAAGAGGTGGGGCAGTGCATCAGGATCTATGCAGCATTTGGATGAATCCAGAAATAATGGTCTTGTACTAGCCCAACATATGATCAGTCTGGAAAAACTTGCTCAAGTTCAAGAGGTTACAGGCAAGAAGATAGTTAGCAAAAGATAGAGTGGAACTGGGAGAGAAGCAGGGAGGCTTGGGAGAGTGGGAGGGGATAATGAGCGGGGATAAGTTGTTGTACATTGTGGCTTAACCCCAGCCAACAACTCAGCCCCACACAGCTGCTTGCTTACTGCCCCTGGTGGGATGGGGGAAAAGAATTGGAGGGGTGAGAAAACTCTTGGGTTGAGATAACTACAGTTAAATAACTAAAATAAGATCATATTAATAAGAATTTGTATTAAAAAGAAAATTATGAAAGAGAAATAGAACTTCAGAAAGACAGGTGATGCAAAAAACCCCAACAGCTCACCACCAACAGACCAATGCTCAGCCTGCTCCTGAGCAGCAGCCCCTCACCAGCCTTCCCCCAGCTCCTTCCCTCAGCTCCCTATGCCGAGCGTGATGCCATATGGGATGGGATATCCCTGGGGTCACTTGGGGTCAGCTGTCCTGGCTCTGTCCCCTCCCAGCTCCTCATGCACCCCCTGCCTGCTTCCTGGTGGGTGGTGCAGAAAAGGCCTTGACTGTGTATGCACTGTTCAGCAATAATGAAAACACCATGAATTATGAACACTGCTTGCAGCACAAATCCAAACCACAGCCCCAGAGTAGCTACTGTGAATAAACTGAGCTCTATCCCAGCCCAAGCCAGCACAGTGCAAAAGCAGTGCAGTATTTTTTGAATGTGCTGAATAGAAAAGTGGTAACCTGCTGAGATTTTGTATCATAGGGTCAGTTTATGTGTGCATGCAGTTTTCAGATTGATACCTGAAAGTGGTATCACTCATCCAGACTTTCCTGGGATTAGTTCTAACATAAAATAACAGTCAGGCACTCAACAACTGTGATTTGAAGATAAGTTAAATTTATTTAGTATCAGCAGTGCACCGTTCTAAATGGCTTGGGGCAGTGTGATTCATCACATGCAAGGATCTCTTGCAAGAATATTAACTAATCTTATAGGAATATAAATGTGTTGAAGAAATTCGACCCAAAAAATTGCTTCCTTGCTTTCAGTAATTCCTATTACTGTTTCTTTTTAAGCAAGCTTTCCAATACTGCAAACTGTAACGCTTCGTTGCTATTTCTTGTATGGTTAACTGGAGCAAAAAATGTCCACATAATGTTTGGGTTTCTCCTTACAAGTGGCAAGAATAAGCTCCAACCCAGGGACTTTGAAAACTAAATGCTTCCTCCCTGGTATTTCTTAGCAAGAAAAATTTCTCCACCCAAAAATTCTCTGATGCTGTCCAAACACAGAAACCAGCAGAAGTGGAAAGGAAACACAGGGATATTTTTGCTTTATTCCTAGTACAGGCAGATAAAGAGCAATATTTATCTGCACACATGAGATTACTCAAACTTTTGTAGTACCCTATCAAATTTGTATTCCTCCTACCTCCCCCACTGGCAATAACATGCCACAAAATGAGTTTCTAAGTCACCCCTTGTCAGGCTGCCTCTGTTGGTGTGACTCCACAGAGTCACCTGTGTGGTCGTGCCTGGAGTCACCGGCAGCATCGGGGAGGCCTTGGCAGGGCTATGGGAGAGGCTGCCCGGCCTTGCTGGTTCTCATGTCTGGCTGTGATGGTTTCTTTTCAGCCTGTTCTCTTGCCATGAAGCACCTCTCACAGGGGAGACCTGGGAGCAGCCCTTCAACTTGCTGCTCCACCAGCACTCAGAGGACGGAAGTCCCTGCCTGAACGGCAGGCGCACAAATCTGCTGCTGCCCTGCCACATCTGCCCTTCCCTGTGGTCTGTGCCCCCCATATGCCTCCAGCCTTGCTAGGAGGAATTCTCCTCCTTACAGCTGCTCCTCGGCCTGACCTCTCTGCTGGAAGGCTGCCAGCAAAATTAGAAATTAATTTCAGGTCTAGCAGTGGTTTTATGCGATGCAACTGCTTGCCTGCTGGGAACATGATTCAATTCCCAGAGTCACTGGGCACTGAGCAGACTGTGCAGAGTAACAGTTTTCAATCAATACTGACCTGAGCTGGAGATGAACCCATCTGGAAGAGATGAGAAGCTCTGCAAAGCTTGCATTTACAATTCCCTTTGACATGCTGATTCCCTGCCACTGCCCGATCCCTTCTTTCCCAGGATCATTATGAAGCAAACTCTATTTCATTTAGATCATGACCTTATGTCTGATTTTTCAGGGAATTATGACCTACTTTGAGGCTGGGCTTTGTGGTTGTTTTTAACTCTTCCAATGGAGTAAATAGTAAGTTAATTTAATTACCAGAGAGCAAGCTTTTTTTTTTTAATACTTCTGATAATTGATATTTAATATTTTAATAGCTTCTTGGTGTAACCAGTGCAATGTAAAAATATTTAGGGCCCTTCTTTGTAAATTTATGGCTTTTACTCCTAACCTCTATGAAGTATCTTGTACCTCACTGCAGAGTATTACATGAAATTCTGCCAAAATGAAACCTCTGGCCTGAAATACTGTAAGGAGTCCATAGCTTAGAATAATGCTGCATCTTGCCACTGGCTAAACTGATCCAAGCCTAACCATGTCTACAGGAGGAAAGGAAAAACAAAAAAGGAGATTCCCCCTCCCCATGCTCTTAATCCACCTTTCTCTATACTAATCTGAAGATGAGCTTGTGAATGGTCAATAAGGAGGCCAGGGCCCAGTTTGCTGAGCATCTGGCCTAGATCCTCAGCTGATGTATATAATTTATATTTTGAACCTCATCACACCAGCACCAGATTGTGTTCCTGAGCAGTAAATATTGACTGCTATGAGGCCCTATTGAGCTTCAACAGACCATTCTTTTCTATTTTACTTCTTTTCTCAAATTAAGACCAGATAAGCAAAATAAGGCGTGTCACAGCAAGATAGGCCAACATAGCAGGGTTTCGAAGCTGTATTCTGATTTTTGCTGGAAAGGAAGTAGATCACTGATGCTGTACCTTAACCAGGTCATATTGCAGTTTCTCCAAATTACATTTACCCCCTTCTTAAAACAATAAAGGGGCTGCTAATTGGGCCATAACACACAGCACATTTCTGAATAGTGTGGCACATAATAAGCAGACCTTTAGGAACAGGGGGTTGATAGAGACAGGCCTGATAGAGAAAGGCCTGATAGAGACACAGCCCTGAAGACTTTAATTAGCTGAAATTGTCTCTGACCTTCTCTTTGTCCTAGTAGAGCCTCCAAGACAGGCTGTAACACATTTATCCAATAAACTTGTCACACGAGAAAGGCTGTGCAGCAGTGCTTGGTTGGACCTGCCTGCACTGAGAGGTAAGAGGATCTCAGGTTGTTTACCAGAAGGTGTTGCACAATGCACAAGTTAAAACCAGGCTGGCAGGCTCTGTGGGAGCCACACTGCATAGCACTTCCCCAGCTGCCTGGGTCAAAGGCTTGCATAACATCAAGAAAAGTAATGTGTATCTGTGATATTATTTGAAGAAGCTTCATAAAAAATATAATCTAGTGTAATTTTCCAGCTCAGCATGCAATTTTGAATTTCCAAGATATTAAGAGAAAAAAGGACTAGCTCAGTAAATTGACATATATTGTTTGGTTAATTTTAGATTTTGTGACACTCTCAGTAGACCATTTCACACATTTAGGTAATGTCTTGATACAATTGCATATGAGTAATAATGCAAGGAAACACAAACTTGCTTTATCCCTCTTTCATGCAGTGCCAAGTAAGAAGCTCTGACAAAGTCAGAGCAGCTACTCCAGTGTGAAGTGCTCGAGTCTCACCCTCACACCACACAGAGCGATGCTGTCACTGTTTTGTTTTAAACACACTATTCTGCACTAAGTCTTCAAATTTATGTTATTTGACTCAATAAATGTTTGATGGTCTCAGTGTAGCATCTAGTGGAGAAAGGGTAAATAACAGAAAAAATGCAAAGCAGAACAGTGCCATTAACCCTGGTGCACAGTGGGGATGAAAGTGTGCCCTGTTGGGGAGGGGGAATACTGGGAATACTCCCTGAAATAATTCAGTGGAGCACTTCAAGGGTTTCTGCAAAGTGGCTGCAGTTAACTGGGTACAGTGCAAGGCTTCTAATCCAGGCAGAGCAGGATGGTATCACTGGCCTGAATTCAGCTCAGGAAAGTCTCTGTGTCTGAGGTACACAATTGTTATGAAGGCAAATTGTCCTTTAGAAACTACCCTATGTAGTTTAAATTTGCTTTTGCTGCAGCAATAATGTTTCTGTCCTGGCTTAGTTGGTTTTGTGTTTTTTGAGTTCATGCTAATACTGTCTCCAATTAAACTACAGAGCCAGAGCTGCTGTTCCTCAGATTTTGTCCTGACTTAGCCCTTGCACAACCCAAACGATGTCAGTGTTGCTGCAGCAGCTGGTCACACTGGAAACACCACAGCCAGATCTGGCTCACAGGGGACTTGGCTCAGGACTAGTCCAAGACCCGTGGTGCAGCCAGACCTTGCAGGGCTCAGTGAAGTTGTGAATGCACAAGCAAAGCAGGAATTGTTCCCGCTGCCTTTGCATATTTAATCTGGGATTCAAGGGCTTAGCATTTGAGACATACCAAATCTCAGCAGGTCCTGAAAAATAGGCTCCTCTGTGTAATTATTTAACAGCAGCAAAAAAACCTTAGTGTAACATTTTAATACAAATTTTCTGAATGTAATTATTATATCCTGTTTATAAACAAATTAGAGTAGCATATCCATGGTAAAAGAGAAGAAATCTTAATTTTCAGTAACTGTGACCTTAACAGAGTAAAGAACAGAAGGCTTGTTTTATAATTATTTTCTTTAAACTTTATTGTGACTTTTCAAGTGCATAATGTCTTTAGTATTTTATGGGGAGGTGAACAAAGAAGCACAAATCCATACATCAGAGTCTGCCTCTAGGCACAGTTCATAGTGGAGAATCCTCCACTGTTGGAGGGGGGAGACAGCTATGAAATTAATGACGGGTTTGTAGAGCCAGTTCCTCATGATATGGCATGGAAATGTGCTGCCTTGGGCAGGAATACAAAGTAGAGGGTATGTCCCTCATTAACAGTACCTCTAGAGAACACTGTGATTAATCCAAAATTATCTGAGATACAATTTCTTTGCAATTCATGAGGCCTCTGTATGTTGCCACATATGTGTAGCAAGCAGTTACAGAAGAATCTGCATTAGCCTTGTGGCACTAACCAATAGGCAGCAGACTCAAGGGTTCCCCGGTCTGTATTTGTCTTTACTAAATCTTGGAAGCAAAATAGATCAGATCTGCTCACTCCTTCATCCCTTAGCACATAGGAAGGTGTAAAGTAGGGGGGATTCCTGTTTTCCTACCTTGGTGCAAAGAGTAGAGCTGATAGTGCCACCTGCAAGCAGTGGGACTGCTCAGTTGTCTTCCAAAATGCCTCCAGGTCATCTCCTAAAGTGCCTTTCAGCTCTGTCCTAATCTCAGTCCAACCCCTCATTACTTCATGTTTTCCTACTCCTCTGAACTGCTGGGGGTCCTGTCCAGTGATCCCAGAACAAGTTCACTGCAATACAGGTAACAGTCCTGGTTTTTGAGTACTTAAGAAATGGCAGCAGACATCACCAAAAAACCCCTCTCACTGCAGTCCAGTGACTGCTGAGCCTGGAGCTGGAGAGAAAGACCTCCAGATTTTTACCTTTTTATGAAGAGAGGAATACAAACACACTTTCTACTGTCTTAAAGGTGACTTGGGAGTATCAGTAACAACATTACTGGTAAAGCCAAGCATTCAAAGCAGATTTTGTTTCCAATATTGTGAAATAATGTAGGTGAATTTTAATTTTCATTCTGTTGTTTGAGGTTTTTTCTGACTTTTTAAACTTTCACGTTTCCAAGTTTACACAACTATTATGACTAGAAACATCGTCACTATCACTCATCATCAGTACCATGGCTGTTGGTAACAGTTGTACATGAAAGCTAAGATTCTTAGATAACAAGCAAATTTTACGAGCTGTGGGTAACATTACAGACCTGCTATAGATCAGATAAAAGCTACATTCAATGTGCAACTAAATGCTAGCCTTGGTGGTGGTGTCACCAGAGCCATGAAGCACTGAGAGGTCTGTCCTCAGTGTGTGGTCCCTTTGGGGTTGAGTAAGGAAGGTGCAGGTGGAGTAGTGGTATAAGAGCAATACTTTGTTGGTTTCAATGTTGTGAGTCCATAGAGCTGCCAACTCACCCTTTACTGGCATCTCTCTTCTTCTATCACCTGGTAACACAGAAGCCAATTTTGTGTGTGTGAAAGCATTTTTTCAGGGCTCTATTCACCAAATGGCAAATAGTTTGAAAACTCTCGCTGGCTCTCTGGTCCTCTTGTCTTTGCTGAAAGTTTCAGATGTCATATGGTACACTCCATCCATATTATTTTTAGGATACAAATATTTTTAAATAAAAAGGATCACATACAACATTTTAAATTCTTGATCTGAAAATATTTTTCTGCCCGATTAGAAAATGCAGTGAGGCTGAATTTTCTGTAAATGTTGATGCTTTTTATTATAATTAGTCTGGCTTAATTTCTACATGATCAGCCCAAGCTTTCTAAAACTTTTTCTACTTATGACATGAACTTTGGAACCACTTCAGGAAGCCAGAAAGTGAACACTCTATTAATCAAAAATGCAGAACAGGTTGTACAGTTACTGGAAGAACTTAACTGGTCAAAAAATCTATCTTGGCAATTTTTTTGCAGGAGGCCAGAATGTGGGCGTACCAGGAAGTATTTTCCACATATGTTTTGTTTAGCTGAGTTGCTGCTGTGCCATCTTTGTCTTTTTCTTAGGACAGGCCAAATTTGGCAGTTTTCTGCACTCTAATTCAAGGCCAGAGCAAACCACAACAGTCAATAAATGCTCTTTTATTTTCCTCTTCAGAAATATTACTTTGGAAGCATGTCATGTTATACTGCAATGGAGAAAGACATTTTCAGGACTGGGGTTGCATTTCTGGCTATGTTTTACCAGTGGGGGAAAAGCCCTGCACTGCTGCTGGCTGTTGGCAGACAATGCCGACCTCAAAACCACAACTGTGAAACTGCGGCGCAGTGAGAGGTGACACACGGTCTCCGCTGTGTCTCACATGAGTGAGGAGTTCTCTGCAAACTTGCATAAAAAAGCCTGGGAAAGGTTGAAGTAACCAAGCACTACAGTATTTTTTTCTAAATCTGCCAGGAAAAAAAATTGGAAAGGATGACAGAGAGGCCATTTTCTCCTCTCTTCTTCTAGATGTACTGGTATTTTTTAAAAGGTTTCCTGATGTTCTACTGGAAACAGGCCTGAAATATGAAACTGCCCACCTGAAAGGGTGAGCTTATTCCAGTGTTTGTCTTGTAGATCAAGGAAGCAAAATCCACTCAAGCAACTTCTTTACTGATGTACAATGTGCACTGCTTATCTACACAAGCTCCTGACACCTTAAGAGAATAAAGTGCTGTGGCCTTCACTCAGGGATCTTAGCAACAGAAATGTAAATAGCATTGAGTACAAAACACAGCAACCTGTGCACTTACATCATTCTTATTAGAACCAGTGCTGTCTGACTTTCAGCTTTGAAAGAAAACTGTCTACTTTCAGGATAGTTAGCTACAATTCAGTCAAATACAGGTCAAGGTACAGTTAGAGAAAAATAAAATAAAGCCTGTGGAGGTGAAACCTGTATGTGTGAGCTGCTAATTTCAAATATTACTTCAATTTTTTTATCACTGTAGAAAGAAATCAATAGTAGAATTGAACTAATTCTTCACAAATGGAGGCACTTACACTCTGCTTTTTGCATGTATCTTTCTCTCCTCTGAAATACTCCAGAAATTTTATGAAAAGTTCCAAATCCAGAAGGCTTTAGTGGCAGTTGTTAGTGCTGGGTTGCTTAATGATGGACTTAGAAAAAGAAAAAAAAAAAACTATTTTAAAACATGCAACACAGCTTATACCAAAGTTACAGGCCTGTTGCAGAAATTACTGGGTGAGGTTCTTTGGGCTAAGTCAAAATGAAGGTCTAACTAAACCGTCATTTTTGGCTTTGCATCTATGCAACTGGTTTGCTAAATTAAGATCACTGGATTTCATCTCAAAATGTTGATTAAGTCCCTTTTAAAGTTCAAAAAACGTTCATTAGATATGTCACTGATTTAAATGTTTTACTGGGATTTCTCAGGTTCAGTTCCCACAGGATATGACAGGGAGCAAGAGGTCTGAGGTGGGGACATCTTTCTGCTGCAGCTGTAGCATAAGAAAGGCTGACCCGAGTCACACCAAAGGGCCAGGTAACCTGGTGCCCTGCAGTTCCTGACAGGGGAAATATACAGAGAGAGCAGTTACAGTTTAAGTTTTCCTCCTATTTACCAGTTCAATCTCTGACTATCTAAGGATGGAATTGGAAACTCTCTCCATTTCTCAGCAAAGCAGCCTGTTTTTCTGTAAATTTGTCTAGGAACTTCTTGCAGCCCTAAGTATTTTTGGCATCTAAAAGATCTCATGATGATGAATTACCAAAATTAAGCAGATGTTGTTTAGATAGTACTTCCTTTTGCTTGTTTTACACTTCCATTTGAAAAAATATTATTAGATTCATCGTTATTCTTGTAAGAAATGAGTAATTGTTCCCTGTTCACCTTTCCCATGTCAGACTTGATTTTTGATACTTGTATTATATCTCCCATTTCTCATCTATTTTCTAAGTAGTTCCAGAGTAATTGATCTGTTTTAGAATGTATTCCATCTTTCTGATCAATCTGGTCTTTTTTTTCCCTGTTTTTTCATGTTTTTTCCAATGCTTAAGATGCTACGACGTGTCAAAATGCTATAAGCAGAATTTTGTCTTGTATTAAAGGAAAGAACATGATTCCTGAAGATTTATACAGTAGCATTTTATTTTATTGTTGCTTTTTTGTTCTCTTCTGTCCTTATCAGTCCTAACTGCCTCTCTGAGCACTGAGATAACAATTTCAGAAAACTGTCTACAGTGACTTCAAAATATCTTTGCTGACTGATATGAACTAATTAGAGCCTACTATGTTGCACAAGTAGATTATTTTTGTTCTCCTTTCATTGACATCTGATTGTTGCATTTTAGCTGCTATTTTATCACCTACTCCATTTTTATCATGATGTTTTTTCTTTCAGCTACTTTGTGTCAGCAGTTTTGGTTTTGATTGTCCGGAATAATTGTGAATCCCTAGAAAACACTGTCCAATCCTCTTTCACTTACCACTTGTGAACATGTTGTTAAGCTCAGGTGCATTTGGAATCTCACTGGTTACTCCTTCTGTGATCATTTACCCATCCATCTTCCCTTTGAAGCAGTTACCAATCACAAAGACACCTCGTCTCTTGGGTTTTGTAAAACTGTTTGGGGAAATCTTTATACAGGATTGCTTCATCCAGGCTGCATGTTAAATGTTCTTCACATCATGTCCAGAGCTCCTTTACCAGTCAGACTGGGAAGACACCCCAAACATTCTCTGTCTCCCTGAGTGCCACACATTTGGATTCCCTTTTTGAGGCAATTATACTGAGAGTAAAAGCAAGCTGGGAGGAGGAGAGGAGGAAGAAGATAGCAGAAGATGGTTCAAACTTGGTCTTCTTCCAACAGGGAGTTGAATATGGCTGAAGACTGCACTGTCCCGGTGTTTATACAAAATCTACATAAGCCAGATTCTCTTTATCAATATTTGCTGACTTTGCTGACATTTTTAAAGCACTACCACGTTTGCAGTTTCCGCTTCTTCTCATTACATGGTGATGAGCCATGTGTTAGACTGACTGGGTTGTTATTTCTGTTTTCTCTGAAGTCTTGTCTAAAAATTTCTATTCCTCCAGAACTAAGTTCACTCCAAACCATAAATGACAAAGCACAGTTAATAGTTTGACGATTTCAGATCCAAGCTCCTTTTGAACCCTGGGGTGAAAAATACATTGTCCTGGCAGTCAGGTACTGTGCAGTTTAGTGACTGGTCCAAAACCACAGATACCCTGTGTTGCAAATATGTTTTTTCTGACCATGCCCCTAAAACAGGTTTTGTTCTGGCAATCACCTCAAAATCTGCCATAAAGAACAGTGACGGAAAAAAAGTACTTTGTTTTCTCCTGTTTTCCCTGAACGCTTCTGTTAGATCTCTGTTGCCTGCTAGTTCCTCACATTCTCTGGCAGATCTGTTCTTGATGTGTTTGGGAAAAAAAAATTATGCTTCAAAATATTTTTTTTACCTGGTTTATTGTGGTTTTGTTTTGCCAGCTTATGCTGCTTGCCAAAGTTTATGCTTCTCCTTTTGGACAGAAGCAGAAAACAACAGTATTCCACAAAAGAATGCACAAGTGGACTTCACAAAATTATTCAGCTGTTTGCAGTGGGTATCTAGAAGTTCGACCTTGTGGTACTTTGATGTGCATTAAAGGAAAAGAAGTTTGTCAAAGGCTGGCTGGAGAAAAAAAAGGACTTGGTGAAATATGGTCCAGAAACTGTAAGTACTTAAGTTTTCATTATCTTTCAGTTTCAGTGCACTTCTGAGCATTATCTATTACATATATTTATAAAAGAAATACAGCCAGCTTCCAGACTGGATGATAGCTGCAACAAGCTTATTACCACAAATGACTATATTGCTATTCTAACAATTAGTATTGTGGAGTCCTATGGCACCAGGTATTGCACAAACTTAAAGAGAAAGTGAGTCCCTGTCCCAAGCAGCAAAATTCTTCCATCCCCACGCTTAGGACACTGCTGAACACTCACGTTCAGTATTTATGTCCATACTATGCACTATGGACATACTAACAGTGATCCCAAAGCCATGTTCCAGCACAAACTTCTCTGCCATTTATGCTGAGCAGTGGCACTTCCCACATGGATTTGGCCAACTTTAAGGTTGTTCCCTGAGTAACATGTGTATGTTCTAAGGCCTTTGCTGAATTAGGACCTTACTTCATAGAAAACGTATTTGCTAATAAACATACGTTATGCTTGATCAAGCTTAGTGTTAAGATTAAGTGCCTTGTCTCCTCTTTTCACAGCTAAACTCCACCTGTGGTGAGAGTAATTTATCTTGAATTGCTTTAATACAGTGTTTAAGTACATCTTCTTGGCCACAAAGCAGTTTGCATGTATTTCAGTGAGAGGCTTAAAATCCCATTCACATTTTTGATATACAGTTTTCTCACATAAATTAATCACAGCTTGGTTGGCAGGTCTTGCATGAGTAATAAGGTTGTTGGCACAAACACATACCACGGATCTGTTAGGTAAAGGAGAAGCTTTTGTTTGCTTCTATATTTACACAAGAGGTTTAACTTGTACAAAACGGTTTAAGATACTGGTGTTTTATTAGCAGGACACGACAAGCTATGAGATAACATATCCTCCCCAAAATGCATCAACAGAGTACAGATAAATCCCCATACACTGGTTTGAAAATTAAACTCTTGCTATGCAAAATATTTTCACAAAATGCAGCTTTCATTGCATATGTACACAGGCAGACAACAGCCAGAAACTTGCTGTTATATGAAAGAGCCATGGTCTTGAAAGAGAATTGAGCTGAATGCACTTTTCACATGAGAAAGGAATGTGCTCTTTTGAGTAAATAATGACAAAGTGACATTTCAGTTTGCTTTCTTTCATTCATGATTTTGGGAAGTGATTGCTCAGGGTATATAATATGTAACTCAGAATTCTGCAAAGCAAGTTTTTTGCTGAATTCTGCATTGTAAGATCTGAGCAATACTTGCACTCAAACATTCTGCAGTGCAGTTTTGCTCCATTGCTGTTGTAAGAACATGAGCTGGAGAACTTTGTCTCAATATCGATTTAGTGCTCTTGCAATGTAGGCCTGACCTGAATTACTCCACACATGGTGGTAATCTTCCACTGCCTTGATTTAGGGCTTTAAATCAAGTCTTCTGTAAACAACAAAATGCAGAAAATACAATGTATTGCAAGGAATAAACTTTGGAATGTATATATAATATCTGTATTATATGTGTCACCTATTTTGTGTTAGAGCAGCAAAACAAATCCCTTTGTAACATTGCAAGGTTACATTTGCCAAAACAATGTTGTGTAGTTCTACGGTCACCACATTGAGTGGTTTGGGTTACTCCTCCATCACACACTCTGTTGAAAGCAATGTATTAATTATTGCTCTTCTCAGATTGAATATAGCTGTATGTTTAACACAAACAATGCACAAGAAAATTTTATGAAAATGTGAGAGGCAGAATTGGAATCTTAAGTGCAAAAGGATTGAAATGTATGTGTCCAATTTGTGACTAAATTTGACATGATCTGAAAGAGAATTATCAGGAAACCAAGACAACTCTGCAGCCAAGGATGCCTTTAATGCACAGAAGAACATATGCCCCGCTTGAGAGGCTAGCAGCAGCTCACAAATGCAGGATACAGTTGCTGGATGTCTCTACTTGCACCACAATCAGTTTGTCAATGTAACTAAAGAGATGTTCAGGAAGAGCTGGAGAAACAGGAATGCAACAAGGAATGGCATTACTGATGCTGTGTGTATTATTTTGAGGCTTTATGAAATCATCAGTCCAGGAAATGTTCAATCCAGGGGAATCATTCACATTTCAAGCTTTGTCATCTTTTAGACTTTCGTTAATAAAATGTAAATCTCAGCAATTTATAGCTGTTTTCTACTCATTATCATTAATAAGTCTATTATTTAAAAGTGCTCCAGAGGATTGTGATCTGAAACTTCTGCTTGACTGCTCCCCTCAGATTCAGTCTTCTCACCCCTGATTCAACTTGTTCCTGAAAGAAGTCATGTGGATTATCCTGTATATCCTAATACTCACTAAGGAAATGGGAGAGGTTACAAGTCCTTAGATTATTTAGCCCATTAATATGGAGAGGGTACAATTGCTTTATTAAAAGTAATTGGGGGAAAACACTGCTAAGAGGGAAGGACTATTTAAATAAAAGAACAAAACTGGCACAAGAACAATTTTGGCTGGAACAAAGGTTTGCAAACATCAAACGAATGAGATTTTAGAAAGCTTCCTAATTAGAAAAGAACATGCATCCTTCAGTGTTACTCCACATCTTGCTATGGTTAGGAATTTGTGAAATCCACGAACTCATTCCCAAACATTGGACTCAGTAATCTTAAGGGTCTTTCCCAGCCTAAATGATTCCATATATTCTATGTGTCTGTTACTAGGTAAAGAGCTTGTTCTGAGAGGTTTTATTTTAATAAATGGACATTAAAGACATTTTTAACCAAACACTTTCATACACAATATAAGTACATCAAAGGACCGGGTTGTGTTAAACCACGTCTTTGAACGCAAACCCTCCCATGGGCCACATATGAAAATCTTTATGTGGCCAGGAGGCACAATCCATCTCGTATTCTGGAAAGCTCCGGCAAGGACCTACAGTCAGTAATGACCCCCAGGGACATTTGCAGGTTGAGGCTGGGTGGCCATGTGACCAAGACGGAGGGTTACGACATTAAGATACCCCCACTTCTCCACTGTGGCTCATTTTTCCCTCCGAACGGAGCAGCTCAGAAGAGCAGCCTACGGCTCCCACAGGCACAGCTCCCCTCAGCAGGACCCCGTGCCACGGGCGAGGTAAAGGCGGCGGGACAGCGGCGGGAACCACGCAGGAGCAGCGACCGCCGCTGAAGGCCGGCAGCCCCACCGCACCACTACAGGCGTGACTGACGGCTCAGCGGACCAATCCGTGCTCACCGCCGCCTTCAGCCATGGTAAAGCCAGCCAATCACACCGGCAGGTTCTCTCGGTCCTTCCCCCTCCCTTTTACGGACACATGACGGACCAATAAAAAGGAGAGCACAACACCCGCCCCCCTTCGGCTCTCGCGAGCTCTAGGGGGCCGTCTCCCGCCCGCCGCCGGGTGACTGCGCAGTCGCCATGTTGGTTGCTATGCTGCCCGCGTGAGGCGGGCGGGAGGGCGGCGATGAGGGGAGGAGGCTGCAGGTCCTCCCCCCTCCTCCCCCACCGGCGCTAGCTCGCTCGCCGGCAGGGAAGGCGCCTCCGCAGCGCCTCGCCGCTCCACCTACCCCCGGTCCCCTTTGCCTCCCGACCGGGGCTGCGTGCGGGGCAGCCGCCGGTCCGTGCGAGGTAGTGCCGCGCCCCGTGAGGGAGAGCCCCGGCCCGTGCGGCCCCTTCGGCCGGTCACTGTGAGAAGAGGGGGGAAGGAGAGGCCGGAGGGTGGGGGTGTCCTCCGCCTTCCCCCCGGGGCTCCTCCGTCCTCTTCTCCCCCGGCTTTTTTCCCCCTCCTCCCCCCGCTCCGTCGGCCCAGTCGCTGCAGTACGATGCGGCGCTCGCCGCTGCGGCGGGGAGCGGGGCGGCTGCTGTCGCTGCTCCCGAGTCTGCAGCTCGGGCGGGCGCTGCGGGAAGACTGAGCGGGGGGCGGCGAGCGGCGCCTCCGCTCCCGGTCTGGATCCCGATCCCGCGGGGGGTGCGGGCGCTGCGCGTGCCCGAGCGTCTGCGGCGCGCGTGCCCGTGCGCGCGCCCGCNCTCGGGGCTCCGGGCCGGGGGGACGAGGGGTGCTGCGAGCCGCGTCTCTGTGCTGTAACCCCCCCGCTCCCCCTCCCGCAACTTCGCGCTCAGGTCTCCGCGGTCAGAGAGCAGCTCTGCCCTGAGCCCTTTTGATGGGGGTGGGGGCGTGTGTGTGCGCTCTCCCTCCGGTTTCCCCCTCCGAAAAAACAGAAGAGCCGGCTCCCCTCTGGCGAGGGAGGTGTGGGGGCTGTGTGGAGCTGGAGGGGGGAGCGGGCGGGCATAAATAGCCTCGAGGAGAAGGAGCTGCGGGGGCAGGTCGGGGTCTCTAAAATGCAGTGAACTCTGCCGAACGCCTGAAACGGATTTTTATTTTAGCGTGTTTAATAAAAAACTTTGCGATCCTGTGCTTTCTAGGCACATGTGCGCGTTGCCCTGGTTATCGGCAGGGAAAATAGGTTTGAGTGCTGTCGTTGCATTCCTCTGGTACATTTATAGTGTCTCCCTCGAGCAGAAGGCTTGTATAATCGCTGTGTCTATATGCGACAGAGGCTTTTCGTGTACCTGGTGATGGGTTAACTCGTGCATGCTGTTGCAGCACCGGCTGGAAGAGGCATAACGTCTTTTTCCTTTCAAAAATCTCCAAGACCTAGTAGCTAAAACTAGATAGCTGCCAGTGTCCGTGAAATGTTCCCACCTCTGGTCTGTTCGAAGGATATACATCGTTCAGATGTAAATTACACGTGAATGAACTTTATGCTGTTATTCACACCCATCCAGGACTTCAGTGTGGCCAAGCTGTTATAATTTTTTTAACTGTGAGATAGAAAATATTTGTGTGACTTGTGTATTACAGAAGTGCTAATAGATCTCAGCTGAAGAATAATTGTTAGACTGCAGTGTGCACATACATTTGCTCACCCACGGGGCATTTCCCTTGCCCTGAGCTAAACTCAGAGTTCAGTGGTAAGGGGGTTTTGTGAGTGCACGTTTGCCTGCTTGTTTTGGCAAATAAATGCTCTGTAATGTTGGGAGCCACCGACGTGTTCACATGCATGCAGACATTGTGGGCTCATCACATTGTAAATGTGCGTTGCAGGAATACAGGAATGAGTTACATTAGAATTGGTAAACCCATTTTTTATTAGATATGAATATTGTAGAAAACTTACCCAGTTCATGGCTTGAACATAATATAGTCAGTATTGTAATCTTATGGATGCCATTTTCTTGACAATGGATTTCTTGCTTCACTGACCTAAAAAGTTGTTTTTACATATTGGCATGACTCTGAATTGCACCATGTTGATAAAATATGATTCTGGGTGATAAGCTTACAAATATGTACACGTGTGTCAATATGTTTCTCAGGGAAGTTTATACTTTATAAAGTCAGAAATGTACTGTTGGTCAAATTTTTTTTGCTATAATTTTGTTGTCATTACAGTTTCTTTGTATTTTTAGATGATATATGTGTTTTTAATTTCAGTTTTTCAGAGTCAGATTAAACACTGAAATACAAATGCATTTTCCTCACAAGCAGAAATGTATTAAATGCTTTTACCTTTCAGTACATTTTCCTTATGTTTGCAGTTCAATTTGTTTGTAATCAGATTTACCTATTTGAGTTTACTTCGATGGTTACTTTTTGTTCAGCAATATTGTCTGTGGACTGTATTGTTTGTTGCCATGCTTTACAACTCTCATGTCCTGTTAATGTCTAATTTAGGTTGTACATAACAGTATTGATTGAACACCCTTGCTAAAAATACTTTCAGGGTTGGGTACGCTTACACCATAGTAGCAGGAAAGTTCAGCCAATACTGTTTTTCTGTGACTAGAATTAATTAATTATTAGCAGCTATATTTTTAAAGCATGAATAAAAACCAAAATCCTGTAGTCTTAGAAGTAATGCTAATGGCTCTAGGTAGTGGAAGAGCTCTCAGTCAATGAGCAGAGTTCGTGTAGTACTATTTACATGTCACTGCCATTAGCATATTTGAAATATATGGTAAGTTAACACTCAGGGTACATCATTTTGGCTCAGATCCTGCAGTGGCCCCTGTTTGGGCAGATGGATCCACCTGCACAGAAGTTGCTGCAGGAACTTGAGCTCAAGCATTGGTTCAGTAGACATCAGGACTGTGTTTGTGGTGGGCATTTGCTGTGTGTGAATGTTTGGTTGTGTTTGTGTGATGTCAAAGGGGCTTCTGGGCGTGCAGGGCTCCAGGCTGGCAGCCTAATACAATAGTGTGTGACATGGTTACTGGGGGATAAAGGGACTTCTAAAAGATTGCTTTCATATTGTAACAGCGCTGCAGAAAGGTCCTGAGCAGCATCTGGGGGTTCCATTTCACTGGGCCATTTATGGTTGTTACTTTATAAGGATTTTGTTGAGTGTACACGGGAGTTTTGTGTATTGGTTTATGTGCACGTAGAGAAAGTGTGATGCACACTCTGCAAGCATGTTCTGGAGAGCTGAGGAGAAGTTACACTGCAGGGGAAGCTAGCCAAGATGGGTCAGCCATTAGCTCACCGGTATGTGGGAAGAACAGCTTGCTCAGGGCAGTTTAGGCTTTGGATGTAGTCAGTGGGTTGGGTAAACGTCTTCTTAAAATTACAGTGGATTGAATATTCTGTTTTAACTTTTTGACTGGTCAAAACTTTAATTAAGATGAACAGTAGACATGTGCATGGGTTTGTTTTTTTTTTTGGTGTTGGAATCAATGTTAGACTATTTTCCTTAAACTGATAAATAGTACATTTCTGTGGTTTGTCTTCTTGGGTCTTCTTACTACCAATAGTTTGATCCTGTGATTCATCATGATTGTGCCTTGCTCCTCCCCTCCCCTAGTTTGTGTTTAAATTTGTTGCAAGATCATATGTATCCCATGCCTTCACATCCTGTTTTTGTGTCACCTCACTTCCATTCTCACCAATTAAAAAATGGTCAAACAAGAGAATCTTTCACCAGATGGTTGACTGTGCATTTTTTTTAAATACAACACTTTCACTCTGGTGCTGTCACTTTTCATTAAATGGCCAGACACAATTCTCATGGGTATTAATGTCCTCCAACCTAAATAACTATAAAAAGGGTTTGTGTATGTATATAATATGGAATCGTTCATGGGGGAAAGAAGGAACTGTGAAGGTGAAAGAGGAGAGGGAGGGGAGAATGGCCTGAGCAGGAGACAAAACCCAAGGAGCTCAGCAGTGGGCTGCTAATACAACAGCAGGTCTTTGCTCTCTGGACCAGCTGTTCATATATGCTTGTTTGGGAACAGAGGCTGTTTTTCCTTCAGGACTTGTAATCCAGTGAAGTAGCACAAAAACAATTTTCTCTAGGCCTTTGAAAACCTTTAATTTCTAAAATTTTAGAATTTCTTTAGAGTCTATATATATATATATAATTATAGTATTATATATGCAGGTACATATTCAAAATCTCCATCTCTATTTTGAAGAATTTCAGAATTATTAGAAAACTATTGCTGTTTGCCGCTTACAAAATCAATTACTTCAAGTTCATAGCATTTAAAGGGTTCACAGAAGTTTTACTGATGTGCTGACATACTAGAATTCAATGTCCAGATGTGTAGGTTAAAAGAATCTGGTTGACAGCCCACTGAAGTCTGTGCTGGTTGTATTCACTGTCCCAGTACATGCCACAGAATGTTACAGCTGGTGGTCACAGAGATTCTCAGTAGATCAGACAAACATAACTTGATGAATTTCTCTTTGAAATGTGAGAATTGGCTTCTCCTTTCTCAGCTTATGCACCTTCAAACAAAGGCTTGGTAGGGTGATGCAATTAGACCTCTCTTGGCACCCTACTTTGTCTCGCACTGCAATTACTCTTGGACAAGTTTACTGTGACTGTTGGATGATAAATGCAATTCCATTTGTGTGGTTTATGAGACACTGCCATCTCTACAGTTGCATGAGGAAGGGGGAAATGGCTAATATCCATTTAAAAATAAACAGTCTTTTAATTATGAGTATTTATGATCTGTAATGAAGAATGCTGTGGGAAACATTTTCACTGATTGGGGTGTGAAGTGAGCTCTTCATTGCTGCTTCACAGTTTTCAGTCTGACCCTAAGACTGATGAGGAAGAAAAAGACAATCCATTTCTTATGCCACGTACATTCTTATATTGCCTTTCTGGGTATTTCTTATCTTTTTTTCAGGGTAGCTAGATTAGAGAATAATGAGTGAATTATTCTGCATGACCAAAAGCCCAGATCTTCAAATGACAATCAAATGTAGTGCTGCTAGAGATTAACACTTTCATGCTTGGAATTTTTTATTTTTTTAAAATCTGAATGGGGTACATTAGATTTAAGGAGGATGTATTCAATTCTCTTATTAACCTGTGTTTTGGACTTTAAATTAAAAATTGCTAAATATCTGCTAGTCAAAACCTTGTTCTGACTGGTCCTTTTTCTTGGGGAACATCAGTTTAAGTCTGAAGGTATTGAGTTCTATGTGATTTTGCTATTTTGTTTGATAGTTTTAGTAAGCTAATTGAAAAAAAAATGTAAGCTCTTTTCTGGTGTTTGCTAGGAGTAACAATTTTAATTGATTTGGTTTTGTGCTGTTAACTTTGCTTGGGTTAAGTAAATGATCCTTGTTTTGTCTCCAAAAGGATATTAACTTTCAAGACAGTTGGGTGTGCTTTAGCGTTTCCTGAGTCCTTTGGTCAGTTTCTTGCATTTGTATACCAACATCTCTCTGACCTACAAACCACCCCCTGCCCAAAAATCTTACCAACCAAACCTCCAAAAATGTTTTGTGTCTGCTGCAAAAGACAGAAATGAGAAACAAATTATATCAGTGCTGCTCTGAAACTTGCGTCAATTATTGAGTGCAATGGAAGTTACATAATTGGTGTTGCTTAGATGAGAAAACAGTTGTTAATTAAGTAGTTTGCTTTTTTATGGCATAGGTCAGATTTAAAACCAGGAATTGAAACTGTATGTGCAGCAGATCGCTGTCCATGCGGCAGCTGGTTAAAGAGCCTGCTGTGGCTCCTTTGTCTCAGAGATCTGCTGGCTGACTTTGTCTTGGAGGAGGTTAACAAGCAAGATTTCTGTGTTTTCTGGTCACACTGGAAGGTGGTATTTGCAAGAGTCCAGCAAATGGATTTGGTAACACTGCAAAGCTGTGTTTTTAAAAAGAGAGATTCAAGTGTGATACACCAGAACTTGTGCTCTCGTATATGCCAACAGAGATACAGTGTTGAAGTAACTTCTTACTTAGTTCAGGCTTGAATAGAACTAGAAATAGTGTTAATTCCTGTCCTTCAGGTAGAGAAATTACCACATGGTCAGTAAGAGCACCTGGAGAAATATACCAGTCAGTGGAAGAACAGTTATTGCTAGTAATGCTCTCTGAAATTCCAACTTAGCACAGTTTTTTATCTGGGCCAAGAGATAATTTATTGATGGTGCTTTCCCTTATATTTTCCTAACCCATGAAGTTGCAAAACATGTTAACTGTAATTAAAGCTCTTATAAATGATTTGAACAAAAAATAATCCAAAATGTAATATATTTCTCTTGGTACTGAATGAAATGTTTCTCAGATTTTACAGCTGTGCTTCAATGCTTTTGCTTTTAAAAATGACAATTTAGGAGGAAGATCACATAATAAAACTGGGTTTGTTTTGTTTCTATTAACCTTGTCAGTGAATTAAGAGATGGTTTTGGGGAAATAACCTGCAGTCTTCCCATGAAAAATTGGCTTCAGAGAGAGTTAAAATTATCATGTCACTTCGCATTTGTCTGTCTTGATACATGCAACAAGCTCTTAGTGTCATCTGAAAAAGTGAGACATATTTTTGTCTTTTGGTATGTAAACAGGGTTAAAGATGACCAATGCTGATGTCCAATGTTGCATTGTAAGTTGTTTTCTCCCATACGAATTGTGTGTGTGCACTGCATATGCCAGTTTTGCATTGGGTCTCTAAACTGCATAGGGTCTCAGTACTGCTCTTAAAATGTTTTCCTGAGTTTATAGAGTGCCCCTAATTAGAAAAGCTTTACTTTTGGAGAAGGGATGTGTATCAATTTGTTTGACTTAAAAATAAAATTTTATGGAACTTGGCATTGGAGTTTTAAATCTGTGGCCTGTAACCTCCAACCTGTGAGCTGCTATTAAGACTTCCCTTGGAAGAGGCTCTTGCCTTTTTTTTTGGGAGGCAGGCTGCAGTTAGGATTGATGCCACAGTCTGTTTTTAGTACTTGAGTGCAAATGAGGCTATGGATGAGTCTTGGGAATCCTAATCTACAAGTAATTGGCCACTTACTATGTTTTAGGCTTGTGTGTTGACTCTGTAAGAAGACAGTACATCCTGTTAGCTCATCCAAGTGCACCTGCTTTCCATGGAGCAGATCTCTTTAATATTTGGAAGGATGTAATATTTATGAAAAGAAGGTTTTGGTAGACTGAAATGTGTCTGCCTCTAAAACTGAAGGGGTGTATCATCTTTGTCTAAGTTGGAATAGAAAAGAGGGGAAAGAGGAAAAGGACAGCTGCCCTGCAATGATTTTAAAGTGTGTAGGGTTTTGGTAAACGTAATGGAAAAGGAAAAGTAAATACTTTTTTTTGTAATATCAACAAATCTCATGACCTTTTGTGAAGTTTGTGCTGAAGTAACTGTGGCACACACAACCACAGGAGGGAGAAACTGAAATGTAGAAGTTGTATTACAATGGAACGAACACACCAGATGGTTATATTGTGGGGTCTTACCTCCAAATGATTTGAATTTTTTTTTGGCTTACTTGTTTCCTGTGAGCTTTAAATAAGACTACTGATTTAGATTCTTCAGTACTAAGGGATGATACAGTTGCTGCTAGTTGTGATTCTGTCACCTCTTCTCAAGCTTGCTCTACATGCAGCTAGGTGAGAAGGGACAGAACATTAATGGTGGCAAAAGTTTCTTACCTTTCTTAACCCTTCCCTAATTAATATTTTGATTCTCCTTTCATTGTATGATATATTAAAATATACCATGGAAGTCAGATTTGTAAACTACTCAGGCTGAAAGTGGCCTTAGATATTCAAATTTGGACTAAGGAAATAGTTTTGGAGTTTGTTGTTGGGAAAACGTTATTTTTGCTTTGCTTTCCTGGGTGGTGTAATGTGGTTACAATTTTTGGCACCTTCGCCTGACAGATTTGCTATTGCTTAAGAGACTTACGGTATTGGTGATACTGTCTCTTCCCTCTTCTCATAGTGTAGATTTGAGTACTTTGTTCTACAGCTCCTGGTTTTGTTTGGGTAAGTGACCATGTGAGTGTGTGCCTGGGGAGGGATGCAGTGTGGTGGATGTTCCCTGGGTTCTTCTGGTAAAGCTGCTTTTGATTTTCCACAATCCCCATGCTTGCAGAAACTCTGGATTATGTTCAAGCTTTGCAATAGTTAAGTAAATTTTATCGAATTGAAAACAGACATCATAGAGATATTAATTAAAATATTGGTGCTTTCAAAAACATGCCACTTGAAAGATGGAGAGACATCCGGTAAGAAAATGAGATGTGAGTAACCACTAAGGATGTATATATACAGTTACACTTAGAAAAGAATTCCTCAGTAGAGGACTAGAAAATAGATTGAAAATGAACATCTGACAAAAAGTCCTCCAAGAGGAAATTCCTGTAGGAGAACTTCATTCTTGAGATTAATTAAATGCAAGATTAGAAATTCTCTAGATAGCTGTAAGCTATTTAATAAAACTGAAGTGAGCAATTAAAAGACTGGGTTGTAGTTACTAGCATTGCCTCCTTTTAATGATCATGGTGCTGTCCCCTCCCCAGTTACATATGTTGTCCCTCCTTTTACAGGAAAGCTGGACCTCATTAATGCTGGATGCTTTCTGCAGGATTTTCATAAAAAGCATCCTTCTCTGAATAAGAGTGATATAGATAATAGCTTCTTTGGCATTGGAAGCACATACACAGTCCTGAGAAAACAGAAATAAAAGTGCTTTGTAGAAATTATACTAACGAAATGTATGTGAGAGAGTAGCTTGAAAGAGAAACCTGATTAACATCTGAAACTTCAGCTCATGTTCAGCCACCTTTGACTAGAACTTATGTGCCAGTAAAGCTACTTTGTCAAAATCTCTGTTTTCTAAGTTACATTGATATAAGCATTTTCCAAACCACCTCTTTACAATATTTTTTTTCTTTTGTTTGCCAGACAAACAGATTCATTCTAACTGTTGTAGGAAATGATTGTAACTACTCTGGTATCTGCAAATGCCTTTTTCCGCTGAAGTCTTTCATATTCATTTGAATATATTTTATGTTGTGGTGTGCCATGCTAATTGTGTGTGCTCCAGCAGTTGTGTACAATAAGCTGGGATATGTTCTATGACCAGAGATCCATCCCTCATCGGATAGTAGTGCGTGGTAGCAAATTATGTCATCGTGTTAGGGACAAAGATGTGTAACTGCAGATTCAAAGAAGTTGCCATCGTTCAGTAGAATGAACGTGCCATGAGTAATTAGTAAAAATAGAAAAAAAATAATATATGCATTGAGTAATGCTATAATATTAATAATTTTAAAAATTTCTTCAAAATAAGATACTACTTAAGTTGTTAAAGAGCACTCTGTGGTAAGATTATTTTAGAAGTGCTTATTACTTTCCACGAGAAAACAAGTGTGGTTTCTGTTAAAATAAAATAGGCTGATACAGAAGTTCTGAAGATAAACTTGTTAATTATTTTATTAATGTTACTATTTTTCTGCTGTAAACAGAAAAGTACGCTCTAAAAATCTGCTTTCCAAACTTAAATGTTTCTTGTTAGTACTCAGAAAAACCCACAGTGAAACCTTTTCTTTTGGCCGTGTGTAAACATCCTTATTTTCTTAGCATAATTAAAATAATATACACGTTGGATATAGCTGTATGCATAGTAAGTAAAATGTCATCATATTGAGTGTATAGTGGACAAAAAGATGGAGTGATAGCATTTTAAAATTCTGTAAAATAAAACTATGTTTTACTATAGGTTGTATTTGAAGAGTATTGCAAGTTAATTAGAAATAATGTCTGAGAAGCAAATACCAGTGTTTATGCTTCCTCTTCAGGAGTGATGGGGAAATGTATTTTGAATATTGTTTTTGTATTAGACTTATTTTCTGTCAAATCATGTCATACGTGCTTGCACTTCAAAAAATGTTGAAATGTTCTGTTGACTTTTTGAAACTTTTTGGCAACGCGACACTCTCCATTTATTTTGTCCCTTGTTTAACAGTTTTTGTGTGTGTTTTCAAAAGCACTTCCATTCACCATTCAAGGAATTCAATAGAATTCTAATAGGAACTTCACATAAATAACTACAGAAATCAATGCTTCAATTCAGCCAAGAGTTTTTTTGTGACTTCAAAAGCCACAAGAGCATTTATTATTAGAAACATACAATTGACTTTTCTTGTATTATCATTTTGCATAGTGATTTGGTTTTTACCACCACAACAAGATGTTTGACAGTTTCATTTGAAAATGATGTATTTACATTCGGCATTCCAAAACAGTGTAATTTTTATCTTTTCTCTCAAGCTTTATTCATCCTATTTTGTATGTTGTGCTCTGTGCTAAGGTTGTTAGTGAAATATTCACTGGTGGATTTTTTCTCAGAGATCAACCAAATGTTAAGCATAATCTCCTGTTCTTATATTGTGATGAAAATAGAAAAATAGTCTTCAAAGAATGGAACTGTTTGGTTAATTTCTTCTGTTCAACTCATGCAGTGTAAAGCATATCCTTTCCTCCAAAACACTGTTTTCTGATGCTAACAATCACAGAGGTGACCAGCCTGTGGTCGTGGCAGGGACTACTTGCAGCCTTTAGTGTTCGTATTACATCTCAGGCCATGTAATCTGGAACAGTTCCTTTGATCCTGAAGTTTTTAGGTGGGTTCTAGGAAGTGAGATTATCTTCAAGGAGGTGGTTTGAGCAAGCCAGAATCTTTAGGAAATTGATGTTTGTCTTTTGAAGTAGTCCAAAGATGATGTGCTGTGAAATACAGCACTCTTGTGTTGAGTAATGCTTTACTGCCTTATAAATGAACCCTTTGAGTGGTGTTGCTTTTGGGCACCTCATGCAGTTTCCTTCAGGTGATGGTACCGTGTTACCACCTGGGGTGGGGAGCACATCCAGGAGGGAAGAGTTTTGTTCTGATTGTCAGCAGGGTACTCAGATTAATGGATTTTCCTGTATTCTAGTTTTACTTTTCACTGTTACTGATCATTCAGAAAACCAAGTCAAGCTACCAGAAGGACATTTTAGATGACAGTTACCTTTCCCCACTCTCCCAGTCTCTTGCTCACCAGACAGTTTGGTTCTGTGTGAGGAGAGGGAGGTGTTAAGAGCTTCTCTGTGGAGTTTCATCTTGAGAACCAACTGATGCTGAGACTTGCTGCCACCAGTCCAGTCACCTTGAGGTGCAGACCCACAGTCCCCTCCTCACCTACCTTGCTGCATGAGCAGGTGCATGTTTTGGCACTCGAGAAGCATTTCAGCTCGGTGGAGACGTAGGGAAGCATGGCCTGTCTCTAGTCCTTCTCCATCCTAACACTTGGGGTGGAAAGACTCCTCAGATGAAACTTACACTGCACCTTGAGAAGTGTTTTGCTGGTGATGAGGGGAAAGAGAGGCAAGGTAGAGTATGGTGAGGAGCAAGATTGGTAACACAGACAGTGTCATAGCTACAGAGCCATTGGTGTTCGGTGTTGTCATTCGGAATTACATGTGTTTAGGGTTTAAATCCTGTCATAGTGTTGCCTTGGAAAAAAAAAATAATAAAGTGAAATTAGATCTTCTGTTGGTTCCTCAAAGTTCTTCCCCATTTCCTTTTCCACTTCTAATTCAGATTGCAATTGAGTCAGCTGCTTTCATCTTGACACTTATGTCATTCAAGGATCCACAAAGTTAGTATGTTAATGTCTGCGTTTCAGCTGACTGATAGGTACACCAAAACCTATCTTAATTTTGTCACTACAACATGAAGTTTCTTTTAATTTCCTAGGCTGTTCAGCATTTATCGAAACAAGATAATGGAATGTTGCTGGCACAATTTGTAAGCCTAATGTTAAAGTTTATTAAACATGATTTTTTCTTTTTTCCTAAAACACCTTCTTGCCCTTCCTCTGTTCTTGTAGGTGCCTTGAATGTAACAAATTTATGAGCTGGAAGAAATAATAATGGACATGTAAAAATAGCTTGATTGGGGAAACTTGATTCTGCTAGAGGGCAAAAAATAATTTTAGATCTGCCTAAAAGTGAGCATCCCTCTGTTTTTAGGTTTATCTGTCTTCTGCTTCTTTATGAAAAACAGTTTATGACAGTAAGCAAGACAAACCCGATGCTTCGTGTTTTATTTGACATGGGTCAAATATTTGTGGGTATTACCAATCTTCTTTGACACTGCTGCTCTTAGACAGCCAACCTCAAATATATCAGAAACATTTTGATACATTTTGCATCAAATGTTTGTAATTTGTTTTGAATGCAAGAAGAAGAAATAGAAGTGGAAAAAACCCCTAGAAAATACCAAAAGTGGTAGGAAATGGGGAAGACTGGGAAAGCAGCAATCTATCCAGCTCATGCAAGTAGGTGTCAGAAAACCTGAAACATGGCTATAATAAAATATAGTATTGGTATGGAGCAAGAAAGAAGTTATTGTTTGATACAGCATAGTGTATTTCATAGCTCCCCATTGTCAGGTAATCCCTTTTATTAAATGTTGTTTCAAAGTAGATACAAGTATATACCTGCCTTGTGGAACAGGTAGTTAAAAATTTATGTCAGGGACAAAAATATAGTCCTAAATTTGAACTAAATCCTTCCCTGACCATTTTACTGTGTTTTCTACTTGTCATCCCATTCCCAGAAGTGCTTTCTTCTGCCAGGGCAGGGTCTGTGAGTGTGTTGCAGTCCTCCTTACCATAATAAAAAACTGAATCTAATATCTAATTGATGTAACATTGAATGTCTTAGTAAGCATTCTATCAGTTATGTGTGGATAAAAATTGTGTTTTAAAGTGCTTGAGAGCTGTAATATATTCAATTTCTGCAGTATTGTATGAAGTAACCAAAATTCTTTCTATTATTGTGCCTTTTCAGGTGTTTCATTTTCATAGTGCTTGATATTGAAACAGTCTCTTAACTGTTCTTATTTGACCTGCATCTGGTTTAGGAAGCTTAAAACCAAATCCATGGGAGGTTTTGGAATACTGAGAATCATGAGAGAGGACCTTCATCTGTCCCATGGGCTGTGCTCCTGACTCAGTATCCTCATATGAGGAATTTGCTCTCTACAACAGCATGACATAGTTGGTTTATGTTTGTATATTATGACCTACTAAAAATATTCTCTTTCCTTCCCACCTACCTTCTAAGATCCTTTTCAGCAGAATTGGTATACAATCACCTTGTATGCAATTTCGGTATTTTTGCAGTGAATTGTGTCTGCTTGACAGAATAAAGAAATTGTCCGGACTTAGGAAGGAAATTTATGTTTTCAGAAAATAGTTTTCCATCTTAATTTATAAGAATAAATGTTGTTCTTATGTTCTGAAGATGCTGATGATACTTTAGGAATGTGAGGTTTTTTGCTAAATTTAAGCATGTGTTACTGGGAATAAAGTAGATTGAATGTAAATTTCCATAAATGACTGGATGCATGGGGTTGTGAAAACTACTGGGATCAGTAGAGAAAGCATAAATTGGATCAGAAGCTGACCAAAGAGAACCCTGCAAACTGTTACTACTCTAAAAGCATTATTAGTCATGCTCTTGAAAAATGAGTGTTGAAATTAATCCTATCTTATTTGTGTCTCTTCTTATTAGAAGCTGTAGATTACACAGAGTTCAGAAAAATTTTTAGTATATCAGAGGACTGGATTACCCCAGAAGGAAAATAAGATAAACTCAAGATTTGAGTACTCAAAAAATTAATACAATTTAATAATACAAAATCAAGTATTTTAGGTGTAAGAACTTCCTGAATCTAGGAGTCATGATTTGGTGAGTAGGAAAGGAATTTGGGAAAGCTGACAGGGATGTAAATAATAGCTCCTGATGGAAAGCACAAGCAAGGATAACCCAAGTAAAAGTTATCTGTGGTTCACTGTTAGAGCAAAGTGTAGAGCAAGAGCAGTTTCTGCACCTGCTCTTGCATTGGCTAATGATCTTTATTGCTGGCTTGGATTACTGAAGAGAATTGAGGATAGCAGCTCTGAAAGTCTCACCCACAGCACAAATTAGGGTGACTGTGACTATATTGGGGAAAAAAGTTTCAGTGCAGAATTTTAAAATTTTTTGTTTGGTAAATGTGTCAAGGTAGAGTCAAATTCAATACTATCTATAGAACATAGATGATGTTTTAAAAAATGTATTTATAAAGCTATTTTATAAGGAATACTTCAGTCTTTTCAGACAGTTTCTCTAGTGCCATTCTTTCCAGACTTTTCTTTTTGTATGAGAAGACAACTAAAAAAAAAGGCATTCTGTGAGAGCTTTGAAAAGTCTTAATTTTAAAAAGGAATTGCGTTAATTGAATTTCAGCTGATAAGACACATTTACAGTTTTAGTGTCAATGTTAGAAACACAGTTTTAACAGTAATCTATATTATATCTTGATATGCAGGTGTCTTGATTTACTGACTGTACAACAACAAACTGGAATACTGACCTCTTACTTGAAGAGGTTTATGCTGAAACCAGCTGAGGTTCGTTTCTCCACAAAAGAATGGTGCTACTGGTACCTTATTAGGACAGTCAAAAGGCTGATCAGCAGGAACGTTGGATCTGACTGTCAAATGAACTAATGTGACAATATCACTAATTACAGCTCACTCTTAACATGTGTATCTTTGTTCAGATTTACAGCATTTACAGTAAGATTATCAGTCTGTTATGCTATATATATATTTATATTTAAAATTTGGGGGGAAAATTGGGGGGAAACCCTTTGTTTCTGAACAGCTGATGTAATTTATTAATTGTGAGGTGTAGATAATGTGCTTTAGAGGCTTTAATGCATCTATGCTATGGACTGGTCTGACTGTCTTAAGCATTTTTTTTAGTGTCTACAGTGTGCCAAGGTGAGCTGATACATTGGGATTGTGTGGCCAGGTTTTGGTAGCAAGGGCAGCTTCTGAGGAGCTGCTGGAAGCTCCCTGCGTGTCCAGCAGAGCCAATCCCTGGTGGCTCCCAGAGGGACGTGCTGCTGGTCAAGGCTAGGCTGATCAGAGATGGTGGTAATGCCTCTGTGATAACATTTAGGAAGTTAAAGCACAGAAGTAATTACAGCCAGAGTGTTACACCATAATGGTTTTGCTTGTTAGCAGAATTTTATTTTGCAAGAAATGTCTGTTGGTATCAAAATAGACAAATTGTGGTTTATTTGAGGGTGGCTTTTTGTTGTTTGTTTGTTTTTGATTTGTGATAGATTTGATCTGAGTAAGCTCAGATGAGACTAAACACAAGCAGAAACAGAAATTCTGAAGGAAAGACAATTCAGTATGACTTCTGGTTGAATTCTCTTCTGAAGTGAAATAAAGGCAGCCTTACAGTTGAAAAAATGTGTGTTGTTTTGGATGTTGTCAGAGAAAGAAAGAAGAAAAGAGAGAGGAAGAAAAAGTTGTGTTATCTTTTATTAATCTGGATTGAAAACTGGATATCTGAAGCCATTTGCCTTGATCTTTTGGAGGAGGCCTTCTTATTTCTTGAGGAAAAAGATTTTGTGAAGTCATGCATCTTAAACATTTCGTGTATCAAAATAGAGGGAAGCAGAAAATATCAATATGTATGGAACATAATATTTGAAGAAATAAGAAATGAATACATGTCATATGATAGTTAAAAACTTCTACTCCTTGACTTGGACTCCTAAGCACTTGTAACTTACGTTACGGAAAGTAGATTTAAAATATTATTTCAGTGTCAGCCTGCATTTTAGAAAGAAAACATTGGTTTCTAAATCGGTTAAATTGTTTCTGATGGGTTTATTTGCTCTGAAGGTACTCTTTCACTTTGTAACCTAAAGCTAACTAAGCTGTGTAATAGACAAGTACCCCTAAAAATATTCCTAAGGATATTCCTTCTACTTTCCCGCTGCCCAATTAAACATTGGCTACTGTGTAGAAATATTTTTCTTCTGTAGCAATTACTGTTCCAAGACCTACGCAGATGCCTGGTAGTCGCTTTCCAGAAGATGTTAGCTTAGCCATGCATAGTTAAGCCCATGTCCTCTCGGCTCTTCTCACTGCTGTATTGATTGCTATTTACTATAGCATTAATAAGTGCCATGAGCACTGCAGATCCTCAGTTATCTTAAACAAGGTTATCAATGGCTATGCAGATTCCAAAGTGCATTTAAAAAAATATAATTATTCTAAATGTTATGTGTACTTTGGCTTTTCAAGGGAATGTATACATTCACTGGCAACTTAAGAGTTGTGCTCATACATCAGAAGCTTAAGAGCATGTGTACAGGTGGGGCTGCTCCCCACACCTGTGGGAGCCTGCAGCATTTCTGGAGGGAGGTTGTTTCATCCAACTGCCTTTGCCTTTGGAAGTCCAGTGCCACCATCTCAGTACATGTCATGATCATGTCACCAGGGTGTGCCAGGGGCGTGTGCTCATTGCTGGTGTGGATTGGGAGGTGTTTGATTGGCATGGGGTAGCAGAAACCCTCACGCAGGGGTTCAAGATCCAGGATTATTTAAATATCTGTTTGAAAGAGCCAATAATGACAGGTGTTTGGAAAGGAAGGAGCAGATCCTGCTTTCTCTCTTCCTTCAGCTGCTGATGCTTTTCTGCTTTGCCCACAATGGAGTCTGTCCCTATACAGTTACATGGCATTTTCAGGTGGAAGAAGATGTATCCAGCAGCTCATAATCAGCTTGGCCTTGCCTACCCACCCCCTGCTGCCTGAGCTGAAAGTTGTCAGCCAGTTATGTTGGATGCACTGGCATGAAACTCTTCATAGCACAACTTCTGTACATAGAAGTTCCTTCTTTCCATACATCAGAATAGCATTCTTTGTTTTTCATTGGCAAAAGTGACAATCATTATTTCTAATATAAGTTTATCTGTTTGGACTTGGACATGTGCAGGATAACAAAAATTGTGAATTAAAAGTCTGGACTCCATCAGTATTCTGGCATATGATAAAACTGAGTGCGCAGTAAGAAACTTAAGTGAAAGTTCTGCTGTAGAGACTAGTTGTAGGAAAATGTATTAGCACCAATTACTACAGTATTCCTTTTTGGAAAGGTCTGCCAAAGTCATTGATGAAGATAAAATCCAATCTTTCCCGTGGTTGTGTGCCAAAGATGATATGCTAAAGGGATCATAGAATTTGTGCCAAGTGCTGTGGGTTTTAGGAATTGCTTGTTAACTAGAGGAGATTTTTTTTTCTTTGAGTTGCATAAATTAACCTTTTTTCTAACAATTCATCTTTTGTTTATGTGTTACTGTTCCTTGTTCATTTGTACTGTCATCATCATTCTCCCCCCACCCTTCATGCACTAGTCACTTTTCATACCACAGGGGGAAAAATTTTGCATGAAAAGGGCTGGCACAGCATGTGCTGCAGATAAGAATGGGAGTGCACTCTTGGATCAGATAAAAGATCCGGAACTCAGTAATCCTGACAGTGATGAATAACATGGAGACATGTAAGACTCACGTCCTGTATACAGTGAACCTTCCTTGATGTAGCCACATACAACTGATTATAAATCCATTCCTAGGTTTGTGTGGTTTTAACATGTAGCTACTGATAGCTATAACTTTTATTCTGTAGAATATTTAACTATTTTTAAATGTTTGTGGTAAACCCAAACACAAAAGCATTTCTGTTATCTTTCAGTCAAAGAAATATAGGGCTGAAAAAAGAAGGCACTCGTGGTATCTTTTAAATAGAGTGCATTGTATAAGCTTAGTGTTCATTTTCTGAGCAAAAGAAAGAACAAGCATAAATTTAAAATTGTGAGGATCATGTTGTTGATACATATGGATGTAACTATGATAAAAGACCTTATTCTAATGCCAGTACCTGATAAGAACAGCAAGAGATGTATGACCAGTGTGGGCTGCCTGCTACTGACTCACTGTGTAATGACAGGCAAATTACTTGGTTTTCTGCATCTTGTTCTATTCCTTTATAAATGAGAAATAGTTTCCCAGTAAAACTCTGAGATCATTGGATAAAAGGAGATATTTTTTGTACGCCTACTGAGTATATAAATTTGAAGATAGAAAGTGCAGCAAATACCAGGTTTTGTGCAAGTCTTTTACCAGTACAGACACAGTAGGATAAATCTTGCTGCTCATTATGGATTGTATTAAGCCACGTTGTACTTTCGAAGACCTCTTAATGCACAAACAAAAATAGGGGTTTAGGTCAGATTTAGCACTTCAAGGCGTATTCTGTTCAGTTTCTTTTTGTAGTTAAGTACAGCTTCAATAAAACTTCTCTGGTGTCTGCATTGGTAATTACCATTCCATTTTGTTTGATACGCCAGACGTTGCACCGCCTTCAGATGAAACAGTACAGGGAGCCCTTTAGAGTAGTTTACTGTCAATCTCCATCACCTCTGTCGTGTTATGTCTTTGGCTGCATTTTATCAGTGAATTTTCATAATGTTTTGAGGAGCTTGACCTTTTCAGAATTGTCTGCATTAACTCTATAGTCTTAATTTTTCCCCTGGCACCTCCTGAAACAAAATACAAATTAATGATTCAGACTCCACAAAACAAATCATATGCTGCTTGTTTCTTCCCAATGATTCTTCATTGTCGTTGTTTGCTGTATTGTATGCAAGTCCTTGTGTGTTCTGTGGTGAAAGGGACCTAAATAATGCAGGAAATTTTAAGAGAGGTCTGTAGCAGATAAGTAGGGAAATGATGCGACAGTTTCAGGTGTGTGTATATATATGTGTATATATATATATATAAAAGATGATTTGGATAAACATAAAAAGAAAAGCATTATTTCAGCACTGACATATGAAAGTTAAAAGGTTTGATGTGTGCTTTGTTTCTTTAATAAAGTCGTACTTTTATTGTGATAGTCCATAAATAGCTGTGGAAATGGTGGGAATACGTGAAATTTCTGGTCTCAAGTGCTTCAAGGAAGAATGAGCTGTTGCCTTTTTTGTGATTGCCCCTCTGTTCCTGTACCTTCATGTCCTTCCATTCCGTTTGTCATCATTCTTAATTCCTTTTTAATTTGCTCACTTTCTTAGATTTTTTCATCACATGAAAAGTTTGCTTTAGCTTCATCCTTTAAAAAAAATCCCATTATTTTTTTTAAAGGATGAAAAAAGTCAATGATTCTAGTTATCACCCCATTTTATCAACCCAGATTCAGGAAATACACAGTTGAAAGCTTCAGTTTTGAATTTATCTTCACATTTTCACCATTTTCCACCCTTTTGTTCTTTTCTTGAAATGGCTTTTAACAAAATGAATGAGTGAATGATATTTACTTGGCTGGATGCTAGTACCTTTACTCTTTTCCTTGTTTTGACCATTGAAGGAAGCCTTCCTCTCTTCATGGCCACCTGCTGCCCTCCTTGTGCTGCTGTAGTGCTTTTGCCGCTGCACAGTGAGTCATGTTGGGGAATTGGTCTGACTGAAGAATAATTTTGCCAAAATTGTGTTGCTTCTTACTTCTCCACTCCGGTTTACCATATGGCTGTACAAATGGCTATGTCAGCAGTAGGGAGAGGATGATGCAAGGCTGGAAGCAAGAGGCCAGACTCAGGAGTGGGTCAGGGATGTGTTAGCTAGCACTGCCAGGTTATGTCAAAATAAAAAGAGTTTGTCAGAGTAAAGTCTAGTTGGTCTGTGACCTTGTCACATCCTACTTCTAGAAATCCTGATCTCTGTTGCTTTTTTCCTTAACCTCTCTACCTCTCCCTCTTAGTGTTTAACACATTTTCCAAAGTTTATTGTTTATCTCTTTCTTAGAATAAGTGATCAATAACAGCATCAAGAGAAAGACTCCATTTCTCAGTGTGCACAGGAGATGGAGCCTGCACAGCCTATCCTCAGGATAGGTTGAAAACCTCCTGTTTGAATCATTTATTTGGGCATCATTAGTTAAACATGTACTGTCATTCGTGCATACTCATAAAATAATTACAGTGAGGTTTAGCCTGATAAGCTGTTGGGGTTAGATATGTATACATTTAAAAAAATTATTTAAATCAGTAGTTGTCTGAATCAGTACAGTATGGTACCTGCTTATTGTGAAATTGGAAAAACTTAAGCTATTTTGTTAGAATCATTGGTAACAAAAAAAATGTAATGCAACCTAACCTGGTTTCATAGTCTTTCCAGCAGTGACTGGGTATCTTGACAACAAAATATTTCATGTCCCTGAAATCAATCACAAGATGCTCTTGGCAAACAAATGCACTAAATAATCCCTTCCTTTTCCTAGGTCTGCAGAGATGCACTTCATTACTTTGCAGTCAAATTATTAACAAGCAGCATAAAAATGTTTGATGGTTTTTTCTTGTTTCTGTGTTTGTTGGGGGATGTTAGTTTTACTCTACAGATATTAAACTGATAATGAAATGGTGAAATGTACATCTGAATTTAAGTTACCTGCAAATATGATAATTTTCCTGAACTTAGGTTAAAGTGCACAAAAAATATGAATTCCCTTCTAAATCCAATTCTGCATGCTCCTATGTAAATAGACTTGTTCCAAGCCTGTATGTGATGGTGTCTCTACATGTGTTGGAGTCTCAAAACATCTCAGCTAATGTAAGAGTATCTTTTTGTTGTTCTTAAAAATTCATGCATATTATGTTCCCTCTATTCCTGTACTTATTTGGAAAAAAAAAAATAACAGAAATGCAGCTTGGTGTGTACAACCTTTCAGAAAGGAGTGAGATTAGTTAGCCTCTGGTCAGTCATATGAGCTATAGTTCATTGTCTTGTCCATGCCTTCTTTCTGGCTATCAAAATCTCAGTTATTGACTTTCTAAATTTCCATGTGTTTCTCCACAAACAAATCAATGTTTGGTTCTTTCAAAGAATGAGCTATGAAACAAAACGAGAATCTGAGCTTAATGCACTGAAACAGACATGAGATTACTCAGGCTACATGTGATCAGTTTAATACCGGGAATGGATGCACTGCCCTGATGAAAGTGAACCACCAAATTCCAATGTCTTGAAGTATAATCCCAAACTGGAAATGGAAAGCAAGCTGTCTGAGGCACATAAGGTGTAAATAAATCTGACGTTTTGTGGGTTCTTCTCTAGATCTTCTCCCAAAATATCCTGCGGCCTTATTATGTGTACGCTTGGGGATCTGATGCCCGTATCATCAGGCTGGCAGCAGTCCTCTGGGAGCTCTTTCACTCGCCTTCCTCCTGTTCTCAGTAGTTGTGTAATGTCTTTTTAGCCTGTATCAGTTCTGTATTGCTGGTGCCTGCTGAAAACATGGATCCTATAGCCTGCTCTTTTCCATAAGCCCTTGAACACTGTTTTTTTCCCAAGTAAGAGGGAGGCATGATCTCCATTCAGGAGTTGCTCTTGGATTTCTCAGATGATACTTTGCTGGAACTGCTGCTAGTGGAGACAATGGTTGTGTTCTCTTTACCTAAATGTTGCTGACAAATTTTCAGCTATTTGTCTCCTGTTGCCTTACCTAGATTTCATATACTTTCCATAGATGTTGCGTTTTTATCTGCAAATGTTCTGAAAACAGGCATTTAAGTAATAGTTCTCTCATCATCTTTAACTCTGATATAGTTATTCTGGAAAGCAATTTTTTATTAGCTTAAACTCTCAATCATATTCAATAGAAAATTGAAAGAAACTTCTTAGTGAAGCCCACAAAACAGTAAGACTAGCTAACTACAGAAGTGAATTCTAGATAAATGTTCAAACACCTACAATTTTAACACTTTTCTCATCCCTTGTGGTGGAGACTAAAAATTCATCAGTCCATGGAACTGCAAGATGAGATGTAAGAACCAGATTTGTAGTGGTATTAAAACTTGCTATGTAACGGTGGCATGGCTGATCCTACTCCAGCTACCAACATCTTCCCGTATCGTGTTTCAGAGGAGCATTGCAGCAATCTTACAAAGTGGCTTAATAGAATTTATAGTGGCAAAAATATTAGTGGCTGGTTGTAGATTTTTTGAGTTATTTTGCCACAGTGACCACCATGTGACAGAGATGTACAGGTAGTGTAGCCTATATATCTGTTAAAAAACAAAGCCTACCACAAAGTATGCATAAGCTGTAGGTTTGGGTGTATGTGTTCTTGAGTTACTTATTTTGGATTTCTTGAGAGCTAGATGAGATTTTTCTGCACTTTCATGAGCTCTGTCAGCACTTGTTCAGTCTAGTTGGCACCTTTTCATTTCTCTCTGTTTTTTTCAGCAGATTTTCTTACAGAAAGGCGGATGATCTAAGACTGTGAAGAAATTCTAATTTGTGTTTCTCTTTATATACTTCCAGAGGACAGATGGACACGTCTGTTATTTAATAATGCTTATGTTACATCCTTCATGAGGAATCAGAATAGCTTGTAGCAGTCTGCCTGCCTGTCAGTAGCAGACACAAGCTTCTTGCTGATTTTGTGTTAAATAACAGGGATTTTTGCTCTCTGGGCTTTAGCTTTCAGAATTTGAGAACAGAAAATTCTCAGATGGGCATTATAGATTCTTCATACTCTGAACTGCTGAGAAGCTCCCTCAGATATTTTTGGGTGACCTGGTAAATAAGCATGCTGTGCTGGTTCTTGGAGAGTGGGAGCTTCTTTTCATAAGGATTATGTGGTGGTAATACTGAGCTCTTTACCATTGCCTCTCTCTGTGATGTATGTATGTAACATCATGCTCATCATGCTTAAGAAGTTGCCAGAGCATCATGACACCAGTTTCTGCATCTGGAAAGGAAAGCCTTGATACACTTCTCTCTTCTAAATAGTCAGAACTGAAGAACCCTTCAGAGACTCTTCAGCTTGAGACATCCTGCCATCGACTAATGCTGAAGGAGACATGGTACATGGCACTGGCCACCCACTGTTCCATAGGGAGTACATATTCCTGGCAGCAGTTCAGTAATTGTGTGATCCATCTGGAGCTGCATCACTCTTTCCTTGGTTTCATGGACTCCAGCTTTGGACCTGCTAAGTCTGACTTCTGAGGAGAGTAAGAGGAGAGGACCTCTTACAGCACTGGACAAAGCCAAAACTTACTGGACTTTAAAGGGGCTCATTCATCTGTTTGTTTTTACTCTCTTTGCAACTTCCTGGAGCTACTGAAACATTTCCAGTCATGAATCTCCAGGATCTGCTTCCTGTGATCTAGAGAACAAATTGTATGTTGTCCCATCTTTCCACAGAAGATATTAACAATTTCGTGGTATGTTATCATTGGTGTTAGTGTGCTGACAGTTCTGAGACTATGGAATTCTCTTCTTGTCATCCCATTTCAACAACTGCATGGTTGTACCTAGATGACTGCTCCATATGTGTCTATCCATGGCAGCAGACACTTGGTCAAGTGTTCTTTTTCTGAAGTCAGTATTGCTAATGCTGCTGGTGGAGTGGCTGGAGTTCAGAAGGATCAATTTAATCTGGACTTTGTCAGACAGAGTGCTCTGTATAATCATAATGTAAATGTGCTGGCTTCAGATCTCATTATTTATTCTGTTAAAAAATGTAGTTTCTGTGTTTCTTCCCAGGTTTAACCTGTAATAAGAAAAGAATACTTTCCCTTTTGTGGGCTGAAGTTTTTTGCCTCTTCATAATATGGCAAGCTTGTTCATCTCTGTCACTGATCCACTGATTGTTTCAGAAAAGACATAACTGGGAAAATTGAACTAAGAAGCCAGTGGTTTTGGTTTGGCACTCTGCACTTGGTAAGCCTTGCTATTCTGGGCTGTCCTGTACATCTTTGTTGAGAGGAAGCTTGTTGCTAACTGAGTTTACCAATGCAGTTTTGAAAGTCCTGAATTTCCTAAGGTCCCAATTTAAAGTACTTACTGCAGTGAAAGACCTGAGTCCCCAGAAGAACTGAGTATGGTCTGTGATACTCTGATGAGTCTGTCTTGCTGTTTAGAGAGAAAGAGACTGTGTCTCATTGATGAGTGTGGTGGCTATTGCTTGTGTGATACTAGCGTCTTCATTCTTGGAAAATACCTCTTCTGAGCATTTCTGAGAGCATGGGGAAGATCTTTGTGTCCTCAGATAGGCATAGTACCACTGTTCAGAGAGACCCTTGCTGCAGACCACCATTCCTGTTGCTTCTACCTGTGGCTCCTGCAGCTGCTTCTAGGGGACCTGGGCTGTGATGCAGAGCTGCCAGCAGGGAAAAGTGCCTGTGAATAGGCTTGGAAAATAGCAGAAACCAGTTGCTTGGTTTTCTTTGTTAATGTGCACATTCCATATCCTGCCATATGTCCCTCTTCTGTAGCCTTTTAATTCTGGGATGCTATAGATGTAAAGAGTTTGGGGAAGTGGAGTTTAATTACAAAAGAGTGTCTAAAGAAGCAGGTGCGAGAAAGCCATTTCAGCATGACTGCAGGGACACATGAATGAACAGTTTTTAAACACAGTGCCCAAGAGGAGCAGTGTGGATGTGCTGACTCAGAGAGCTTGTTGCCTTTTAATGCCATATTCATTTGTATGTTGGTACACTGTTCCTTCTCAGTGCACTTTGTACAATATTTTCACTGTAAAGAAAAGATGAGTGTAATCTTTTATCATCTGAGTGTCTCTTCACACTTAGAATCTTAGATCTGTTTAGGTTGGAAAGATCTCTAGAGATCGTCAAGTTCAACAGATATCCAAGTCCAGCTTGATAGATAAAAAGCTTTCTTCTCTTTTTATGTACCAGAAAACTTAGCTACTGGACTTACTCATGTCACTGTCAACATGTTTGTGCATGTTGAGCATAAACTTGCACTTAATCAGTTTTCCTTCTGGGTCTTCTGTTCTGAAAGTCTTTTTTTTCTTTTTTTTTTTTTGAAGGAGGTTGTCCCTAAGCATTACAAGCTTCACTTAATTTTGTTGGTGAAAATGATAGAAAAATAAAACACAGATTTAAATCAAAATGTATGTATGTAGGAGACTGCTAGGGTGAAGAATCTGCATTCTTCATGGGTTTTTATAATGATTTGGAAATCTTTCTGTACCGCATGTTAAAATGTCTGAAATTTAAAAGCCTTTTAATAATTTTTGGTAATGCTGCATAGGTGATAAGGTTGCCATCCATCCCTTCCATTCATAACCACATGGAAAGCATCTCAGGAGAATGCAGTCAGTCATCTGTGCTGTTACTCTGACTGTGCATGTACCTGGCAGGTCTGTATTAACCTTGGGAGCAGACTTGGGCATGGTTCTTGTCTCTTGGCTATAGTTTTTCTTATTGCCTTCAGGCAGAACCTGTTTGATTTTCTGTGCATTTTGGGGACATTCTTGTGATTTCTGTTGCTGTTCCGTCTTCTGCACCCACCCCAAAGGAGGAGGGCATTGAGTAAGCCAGAGGAAAGTTGAAATATGATTAGAGAAGTGGACAAAATGTAGGGAAGGATTTGAGTGATGAAGGAAACCGAACAGTTAGAAGAGGAACTGTTAGAGCCTTGAGAAGGAAAGAACGTATGTGGAAGAGATCTCAAGTATTTGCAGGAAGTGAATGGTACAGAACTGATGGTTTAAGTAATGAATTATTACCTTTGTAGTTTCAGCATGGCTACCTCCTCAGCCTGTGAATCAGTAACTATCAGACTCTGACCCACGTTTGTACCTGCCTTTCCAGGGAAAACAACAGGAGCAAGAGCCAGGCTATTTTAAGATGACTTAATTAATATATTATTTAAATTGCCTAATAATGCCTAATGACTTTTAAAGAATCCCATTGAAACATCCAAAATATAAACTTAACAGTTTTATTTTTTGTGTTCAACTTAACAACACGCAGTCTCCGCTGTCCATTGTTACCTGTTATTTCTGTCAGGAATCACAACATACTTTCTAAGACAAAAAAATCTTGCTTTTCATGTGAAATATTTATAGAAGAATGAGTTTCCCAAGGGACACCATGTGTCGTTATAAAACAAGGAAGTATATTGGAAAAAATTGTACTTTTTATATTATCAACTTAGTGGGCTGTTTTTTGACCATAATGGTATTCATAAAAATAACTCAAATATTCATTATTGTAACTTGTTTTCATTTCTGTGCAAGTCTGTGTTGATACCTTTGAGCTTTTTATTGTGACTCAACAAACTCTGAATGTAAGTAAGAATTGTAGTGGGAAATTGCAGAACTGCACTTTCCTTTATATAAACATAAATGTCTTGAGAAAGCTCTTTTAGAGCGTCTGGAAAACTAAGCCAGAAGTTTCTTGGAACTTGCTTCTTTTGTTGTTTTTGAGGTTTGCTTACTGAATTGTTCTTGCAGGTAAGATTTCTCATTTGTTGAAGGTAGCACTAGCAGTGAATAATCACACCTGATCTAATGATGACATTTCTTCTAAGGACTGCCAGTAATTTGGGGCTGGCTCAGGCTGACCCCAGGTTGAATTCAAAATGTTCCTTCCTTTGACCATCAACAGCCTCTGCACATGGTGTTATTCAGAGGGCAACACTGGACAGATTGTCATTTGTGCTCTCTACTTTGAGAGGTTGAGGCTTTTTTTTTTTTCCTCCCACAGTAGGTTCTGTTCCCTTTTAGAAAAGAGAAATGAATCTGTCCCAGAACTGCTTGGCGGTTGAGCAGAAAATAAATGCTTACTATTGGATTTAAATGAAAGGTGTTTAAGGAAGTGGTGCCTGTACTTGCTGGCAACTTCCCTTCCACTGCTTTTATAGACAACAGCTGAAAGTCTTTATTCTCACCTTTACCAAAAGGATAAGAAGCTGGGAAGTTTGGGTACATTCTGCAAATCTTTTTCTCTGTAGGGACAGTTACATTTTTAATTTCTCTAAAGAAATTTGGAGTTTTTTGGCTCTGCAGGCTTGGAGGAATTTCAGAGTTCATTGGTCAGAGATCTGCATCTCCACAAACCAGTTCACACTGCAAGTATGGGTCACAGAGATCCTAGAGAACTGAAATGCTGGGCAGAAACTTGTCTACTAATGTAAGTCCACTGCTGTGTTTGGCCTGAGCCATAATTACTCCTGAGGACATAGTTACATCCTAGATTTGAGGACTGCAGCACAGTTTCTGTGCTTAGTTCTGACCAAAGAGATATTGGCATCTTTCATTGTGGTTTAACATCAGCATGTCTACATAAAGCTTGTATGGATTACCAGATGTTGAAGGTCTACTATCATGAAAGTACATTGACTTGTTTAACTGAGATGCTTCTCAAATAGCTTTGGAGTCAGGATGTTGCCCCTTGTATAAAGATAACAGATATGGTACCAGGATGAGTTTTACACTGTGACAGTTTCTTATGCTGTCATTGCCGACAGTAATTGCCAACGGCTGCTTGAAGTGTGTGTTCCTTGCATGCTTTTGGAAATTGTGAGATGTTTGTTTTTTCTTGCAGATTTGCATTACCTTTTTATTTTGACTGTGGAATTCCTTTCTGGTATTTATAGTGTGCCAACTTTGCTGCAGACAAGCTCACTAAGCCTTGCATTGAGTCTCTGCTGTCAGGTTTTCATAGGCTATCACATGCTTCCAGTGTTTGTTACGAATTTGAAACAGAGAGACATCAAACATAATCACACATTATTACATACTTCTTCAGTAGAATGAAAGGAGAACTGAGAGCACTTAGGGAATTGGTTCAAATCTGTCATTCAGACCTGCTGCCTTGCATAGCCCCTGGCTCAGCAGGGCTGAGGCTGGGAGTTGAGCGCTTGCCTGGGCCAGCAGAGAACTCACTGCAGGGAAAATGGGACAGCCCTGCAAACTTGTGGTTTCTAACAACCTGGGGACTGTAACTGCTTCTGTTCTCTTACAATAATGTCTCTTACCTGCAGTGTAGTGGAAGAGACTATCCAAATGGATTTCTTGCTAAGTATTTTGTAAAGCTGCTGTGTGTTGAAAGGTGAATTAGTTTGCATATAAGGCTTCTAAATCAAGTCTACAGCTTTAGTCCTTTGATTTCAAAGAGAAAAAGAGTGCTATGTTCTTAGTTTTATTATAGTGGGAAAAGATTGTTGAAGACTAGAACATGGCAATCTCTTCTGTATATAGTTGACCAGTAAAGTTCATTTTTAACAGTAATTTTCTGTGCAGGTACTGTGATTCTCTGGCATAGAAAGCTAAATTACTCACTGGATTAAGACTTCTTCTGAGAGCAACTATTGTGGTTGGATTATTTTATTATGAAAAAATAGATGTCAGTTACAGGCAGTATAGTATAGAAGTTCATTTGTGTTACACTTACTCAGAGTTTAGTGACCAGATATGTAATCATCCCTGACAGCATGGTTTTCTTAGGCTTTATTTTAAAAAAAAAAATTGGTCCGGTCTTTCATACCACAAGTTGGAGAAAATTTGGAGTGGTGATGTGGTTACAATGAAGCTGGCATTTACGTTTGTGCTAGGAGAAAAAATCAAAACCTGAACTTGTCCACAGCCTCTTGGCTGAGACATAACCGTGTGCTCTCAGCTCCAGTACAGTGAAAAGGCTTGGAGTGAGGATTTGAACCATACTGCAGTTCTAGTGATAGAAAACATATTTTTACAGGGTCCTTCCAAACTTCTGGTTCTCTTACAAGGAAGAATAAGAGGTAATCAGATTACTGTCACAGAATCATCAGGGCCAATGAGCCCTTCCCACATTGGTTTGTGGCAGGAGGTTTGTGCTTGTGTCCTAGCAGGGAATCAGCTTGGTCAGATGAAAGTAAGTTTTTGGGAGCAGCAGAGAATTAAGTAATGCAGTTGAAGGCCCTGTGAAATGCAGGTGATAAAACTGCATTTGAGATTTTGTTCTTGCTTAGAGGTGGTAAATGCATGAGAGAAAGCATAAATAGCAGTGTGATTGAATAGTAGCATGACATGAAGCCTATAAATAGCCTTTTATAATTTTGTAGTACTTTCTCCTTTTTATAGCCTTTTGCTCTTTAACTTCAGCACACAAACTCTGCATGTGTGGGTTCATTTGCCCTTCTTGGTAATGTTTTATTCCACTGGAGTTGTGATGTTTCTTTTATTGCTTTGTTTTTAGTTGAATAACTGGTTCGTACCATGGTTATGTGCCTGTTTTTTCAGCGGATGTGAAACTTGATACTGAACTGAGCCAATGTGATAAACAAGCATTAAAGCCTCTGTGTCTTCCTGAACATGAATGCATTAGAGGAGATGGTAGAAGGTGTTTTCCTTCTAAAAATAAGCTTAGTAAATAATAGAATAATTCAATTCAATTCATCTCAGACCAACCGATTTGGAAGTTTCTTGTTGCTTCTGAATGGCAGCTGATTGTAGAAGTTCCCAGCTCCAAGCAAAATGGTCAGGTAATTTTTCTCAGTTGGTATTTTATTAAATACAAATACACTAGATGGCTTTTTCTTTATAGAAAATGTATACCCTATACCTGGAAAGTGATTTGCTAATATGTTTGTAAAAGAAATTTAACTTCTAATAAAAGGTTTGAGGTTGAATGAATTTCTGTATTGTATAATACAGACATACAGTTTGTCAGTGAATTTTAGTTTCACTTGAGTATCATGATGTCTTCATTCTGGAGCTGTAGTGCATTATAAACTCTGTGTTTTCAGCTCTTCCACCTTTTCCAATTGTATACCTTCAACTTTATGCCTTACTTTTTGGATTTAGGAATGTAGGGATTTCTGCTCCCTACCTGCCCCTACAGTATATTCATAGCTAGCCTTGACAGTGGTATGTTGCTTTTCACACCATTAATATTGTCTGCTATTTTTGTTAAGTTAATGTTGTGGAAACTGTCAAGTATTACTGTGTAATTCTAGAAAGAACAAAAGCTATAAGGAAGAAAGCAGTCCTATTTGGAAACAAAAAAAAAAAAAAATTTAGAGTTTTTTTGAAGTTTGGTTTGATGAACCCCAGTAAGAATTATGAACTTTCACGTAATTTCGGATCTCATATTTCCTCTTGCATTATGTTTACTTCCCATGTTTTTTTTTTTACAGATGCTTCTGTAAATTTGTCAATTTATTTTCAAGAGAAGGAAATACATCCCAAAAGGAAAAGTATTTTTAGATACACTTAGAAATATGCATGAATATAATTTATCTTCTTACTTGTTTAATTCCAAACTTGAGTGTAGTTTAACAATTTTCAGAACTCTGAGTGCATGAAGATGAATGCAGGGGCCTGCAGTCTGCCCTTAACGTTTAAGAATGTCATAACCCCTGACAGGGTGTGGCTGTTGAGGTCAGTATGCCACAATTTTGGAAAACTTTTGGTTTGGCTCAGAGTTGCACTTTGTAAGAAGTATAGATACAATTGTTACAAAGTGGGTTTGTACAATTTACAAACCTGGGGAGTGTAGACATCTTTAAGATATTTTGCTAAAGAAACTACACCCACAAAACTGTGATTTTATATTTCCTGTTTAAAATTCCATTGCATGTGAATGATTATAAGATTTGATTGTTTGAATGTGTGATATTTTTATTGTCAGATTCATTCAGATTATTTTGAATTTCTAATCTTGAAATGGCTTGAAAATGGAAATTGTTTCCTATTAAGAAAATCTTTGAGAGGAGGCAGAAGTCAGAAGAAAACTTAAGCTGAGGTGAAGTTGTGAAATATAGTAAATAAATAAATAAATAAAAGGAGGCCTTAAAATTTGGGATGCTGTAAAGTAGGATGGTTCTTTTGCAACTGGGCACGTGCACTAGCAAAACTGATCTTGCCTCATGCGGGGAGCTCCTTGTTCCAGTTCCCTGGTGTGCTTTGGGGTCTCTTGAGTGCTCGTCCCATAACAAAGAAAACATGACCTGCTGCCTTTCACCGCCCGTGGCCACAGCGCTGTGGAGAGGCCGGGTGCCCAGAGTGCAAGGCAGCATGGCTGAAAGCCAGGGCCACGGATGGAGTGAGGTCACTGTTCTGGGCAGCACTGCCAAAAGACATCCCTTGGTTTGTTTTCTGTTGGAGGAAGAACCGGAGTTGACAAGCGTTTTCCAGGCAGGTAGCCAGACAGGCATTATTTCAATGTTTCCGGCAGAAAATTGGTGGGTTTTGGCAAAACTGAAATTTTCCACGTGAAAATTTCTATTTTATGGAAATGATGTTTCTGATTAAAAACTAATTTTGATGGAAAGTGTCCAGTTGGTTACACTGAGGCATAGAATTAGCATCTGCTGTGTTTAAATCTATTGAAGATAATTTGGCTTAGGTTTAGCAGCTCTGAACAAAATATACTCAGACAACTTCTCCTCCCCCTGTCTAATACCTCCGTTTTAGTGCCAGCCAAAATTCAACTTGAAGTTGGCTATGAGTAGAATAAAAGCTTTTTCTGAATTTTGCCAGTTTGTTTTCAGTTCAGACTGCCTTTAACTTCAAAGGCTTCACAACACAGGTGCCACGGCTGGAACTACAGCTGCCAGTTCCGCTGGCTGCTCCGGACTTGTGGGTCCTTCAGCATGCAGCAGTATTGATCTGTGGGTGCTCAAGTGGCTAATGGCAAGCCCACAGATTTTCTCCATCATGTTTTCTGTCAGCGTTGTTTTCAGATAATTGTGGTTGAGGCTTGTACCACATACAGGATGTGGGACTTGTGTTCATATACAGTCACATCAAATTAAAATGTGTAACTTTGTATCATTTGGTGTTTTACCTGCTTTATCTGCTTAATTGTGTACAACTGTTGAGGACCATCAGTTGTTATTTGCATATAACTTTTCTCTTTGTGATTTCTTAAATTGTGTTAAAAAACCCTCTTATTTGTTGATGGAAGAGCTGAAATCAGAACCTAATTTTCACTTGCTATATTTCCTTGATTCAGCGTGTGTAGTCAGGCTGTTGCTTGAGTTTAGAGCTTTTAATAATTAGTGTCATGAAAGGACTGTACTTGGTTATTCTAGCTACAGGCAGTTGTACATTGTCATTAGAAGCTCAAAAATTTAAAAGATTCCTTTTATACACTGAGGAGCTTTTGTTTTTTACTGGGTCTGTGGAGAACTGTAAAGTCCTTTCTTTAAGAGGTGAAGAAATTTTTTTAAGTCATATTGCAAAGGGGAATCAAATTTAGTTATGCTTTGAAACTTTTGAGGAAAATTGTAGGAAGAAATTTGGATTTGGGGAGTTTTGAGGTGGGAGAGGTATATGTTCTCCCCTTCCCCCCCTCCCCCCTTACCCCCCAAGCAAGATATAAAATACTAAGTTTTTATCATCTGGTGCTTCTCTACTTTGTCTGAACTTGCTCTGATTTCAGCCCTTTTTTCTTCTGATGGGTAATATTTAGGCTTCCTGATCTTAGAGTTCTATCAGAGCCAGATTTCTCTTTAATGAAAGATCTATTTAACCTAGTTTAAGAACACATTTTAAAAAGTACTGGGGATTTATTTTGAGAAGTCTCTATGAAGATATTTTAATAAAGTTTCGTTATAGTCTTCATTTACTACATCTTATTATAGGATTGAGTCATAAAAGCAAGAATAAGAGATGCAGCTCCAGGAATGGGAAGAGATAGATGTAGTAATCATCTGTGTGGAGGTCATGGATTGCCATTTTAAATGCTATTTTCAAACAAGGGCAGGTTATGGATAGAATCACGTTTAAAATAATGGCAGTGGAACTCACTTGGAAAACTTTTCTATTTATTCCTAGTAATCTTTACACATGATAAACACCTCCAAATATCATGAACTGACAGCTGCATACTAGGAAGCAAGGAGGTTTTATGTGCCTTAAATGCATTTGCATATTTGTTTAATTAATAATATTTTTAAATATAGGAGGATAGTTGAAGTCACCATTTAGTGATATTTAAACAGTGCTCCTCTTCCTGTTCTTGTTTTCCCTGGCAGACATATCCTTTACTGACTGCTTCAGCTATCTGCCCTTCCACAGGGATTGGTTGGCTTTTTTAAAAATAAAGTTAGATTTAATCTTTTTCCCTGCTGACTTTGCCGTTTCCATCCTCAGTGGCTCGTTGGAGGAGTGTGGGCTGCTGCTGCCACGGTGCCCGTGCCTGTTTGCTGCCTGGCCCGGCTCAAGTGGGGCCATGGCCACAGCCGTACCCATGGAGCCTCTTCCCTCCCTGTGGCCTTACTGCCTCACAAGCTAGCACTGCTCCAGCTGGTGTTTGCCATCAACTTGTGTTTTCATATAACAGGCCTTTCATGATACCGGTATTGTTACTTAAAGACATTTCTACCCTCAGCTGCCTTCTCTCTGTTTCTTCACACCAAGGTATGGCTTCCGTAAACCATTCTATAAAGCAGTCACACTGTCATCAGGTGTTTCCTGAAGATCAACTATAGTCCATTGCTTAATAGGGGGATAGGTGTGCTTTTTTTCTGGTCCTTCAGGTGTGTATGGGTGTATTGCATATTATAGGGAAATTTTCTACAGTTTTGCTCAAAGTAGTTTCTGGATCCTCATGTGAGGTTCTTCACACATCTTGTTCAATTGTATGTGTGACTTGTTCCATAAAACTTCCCTAACTCCCAAATAGCACCTAGAAGTGAAAAGCGTCCAGGTCAGAAACAAAACAGCTGCACAAATTCATATGTTTCCACTCTGATTGTGGCTTCATTGTGTCACCTGCAGGATAGATGGGTTTGTGTTGGTTGTGAATAACCATAGGTGCTTGCTGTGAAGCTTTGCCTAAGGGCATGTGCACTCTGGAAATTTTTCTTGCAACATATGAAAGTGATGGAAAGGTCCTGTCTCTTTGGCAGCATTGTTATCGTCAGGTCAGTGAGTACTGAGCCAGGAGCTGGCAGGAGAAGCTGGAAGGAGGCTTTCTGTTGTCTTTGCATTTATTCACACTTTGGCCTGTAAGACTGGTGCAGTGAAAAGGGAAATGAGGGCCCTGATGAAGTAGGATGGTAGAGAGAGAGGGAAGGGTCTGACTGTTTTAATTCCAGCTCTTTCTTGGTTGCAGACTTCTAGTCTATTGGTTGAGTTTCTTCAACCTCTCTGACAGTCTGAAACTGTAATGTGGTTTGGACAGGTGTTCACTAAGACTAAATTTGAAACTTAAAAATGAGTTTAAAAGGAACGATGTTGAGCTGTTTGGAATTTATAAGTCTATTTGCCTTTTTTTTTCTGCTTCTTTTTTCCTTGCCAAAGAAATTTTAATATCTTCTCAGGCTGTTATCTCATCTAGAGTCCTGGATAGTGAAGATGGAAAGGTTATTGTCTGCATGTGAAACATGACTGAGCACAGAAAGGGAGGACATAAAGAGTTTAGGTTCAGAATAATTGTCAGTGTTGATGGCATGGTTTCTAAGAACTCTTTTATTTATTAATATTGCTCCTAAACTGCCAGTAGGTGTTGTAATCTCAAACCAATGAATTTTATCTTGCTGTTACATGTTTCCTGAAATGTTGCATACAGGAGTGAAGCGAAGCAGATACCAGTCTTCCTGTACTGTCCTGCTGCCGACTCAAAACAGAGAAAGGCATCAGCTGAATTTGAGAGGCTTTTTTGTGAGTGTGGTGCATGCAGTTCAAGCATAATGAGTATTGACATTTAGTTAGATAGAAGTGTCATTTATAATAGGCTTTTCTGTTAGCTGTGCCCTTCTTCTTGGGGGCAGGGAGGAGGAGCAAGGGGAGGGAATTGTCAAATGATCCAAATAGTTTATTTTTCAGAGAAAACAGTAGCGTGCTACAGTACTATCTCAGTAATTTGCTGTGTTCTGGTGTACAGCCTCCAGCTGTCTCTAACAGATCATATGTAGAGTGACTGAGCACTCATTAATTATTATTTTTATGTTAGAAAGTATGAAAATCTGGGAGTGACAGAGCAAGGTGTTTCGTCTTTAACCTTTGTCTTTATCAGGAATTATGTGATTATAACAGTGAAAATCTTGCTTGCTATCACGCAGCAGTTGTTCAAATTTGAAATCCCTTTTCAGAGAAGTAGATAAACAGCATTATTCTAGGAAGTCTTATTTTAAAAAAATCCTTGAGTAATTTTTTAACTGAGAATGCTTATTAATTTAGGCATCGAGACTGCACTGAAATCCACAGCCAACTCAATGAAATCCTTGTGTTCATGAGATGCATTAACAATCTTAGAAATTTACCTAAGTGGCTAGACTATTAAATTAGTTCTCTGCTACTGGTTCATATATAGGAGGGGCTGATGGTGGAAGAGAGGGGCTAAATTCAACTTCTTTTCTCCCAGATGTTGAACTTTGGGCCCAAAATTTTCAGAAGCTGTCATATATATGTTAAGAACCAATGCTTTTTTTTGTTAGATTTGGCTCTTCCTATGATTGGGGATTGAGGATGTGGAAAATGAGGATGTGAGAGTAGCTTATTCATTGAAATACAGGTGAGATAATGGATGTGTTGAGGAGAACATGCGTATGTTTCTCTTTGTGATTTTCAGAAGTGAAGTAGGATTTTCGTTTACTGTTCTACACTTCTGGCATCCATGAAGGATTTGCTCAACCAGCTCAGAGTGTCTGCAGATAGTAGAGATCTTGGAGGAATGTGTAGAAGCAGCTGCAGATCAGCTAAACTTGTATACTGTTTTTGCACTGGAAGCATGGAGACTGCTCAGTGCCAGGCTGTAAGGAAGGATGCAGGAATCCCTGACCCAGGAGCAGGAGAGTTTGGAGTCTGGGAGCTGCCAGCCCCGTGCAGGTACCAGGCTAAAGAGAGCACAGTCTGGTTACCCACCAATGGAGAAAATTTATGGAGGTTTTGGAAACTTCAGCTTCCTAGCTCCCAAAGCCAGTATCTCCTTGTATCCAGGGCTCTCTTTCCACGGCTGTCTGGGAATGCAGTAGCAGTGAAGAACCAATGGTTGTAGTTCCATTGTGTGATCATGGTAACTGTCCCCAGTTGGTCAACAGTAAAGATGTGATATCGCTCTTTTTCAGTGAAGTTTTAGGAAAAGTTTAATAAGTGGGCATATGGTAACTTTTCAGGAGTATATTATCTTCCTTAAGTAGAATGAATGTAGTCAATTGGTATATAACTGATATTAAATAAACTTAGAAATAAAACAAAAGGGTCTGATAGAGCCTGGAATCATTAATGATGCTGTTGCCTGGCTAGAAGTCTTGCTGGAAGCCTTGCACCTGGTGACTGCAAAGAGAAGTAAGTCAGTGTTCACATACCAACTTTAATGAATGCTAGATATTTTCCATTATTTGGTCAGCATAAAGCAGGAAGGAATCACAGAATCATAGAATATCCTGAGTTGGGAGGGACCGACAAGGATCATCGAGTCCAGCTCTTGTTGGAACAATTTCAGGATTGTAGTGCATGGGTCGATTCACTTAAATGAAAATGCACTTCTGCTCTGCTTTTATTTATAAGCAATATCCTGAAGCTGTGTACTGCATCAGAATTGCTGAAAGCTTTCAAAATAAATTTTTAAAAGACAAAAAATTTGAACCTTTTCTTTGGACTTAATGTGGAATTCCCTCAGTAAAGTGCGTGACCAGCTAATGTTTACCATTTTCAAAGAAAGCTGAACCATTTCGAAGTTTGGATTAAAACATTTAATGTAGCATCACTAATGTGTTTTCAATAAACTTATATGAAGATGGGCTCTAGGTGTACCTCAGTGTTTCTCTGAATTGCAATATGTTGTATTATTCTGTTTAAACCTTCATAATTGTCTTTGTACTTTTAAAAGGTTTTTTTTGTTATATATATAATTAAGTTGTCTGGATAATTTTAGTAACAATGGGGTCTTCATTTGACTTAATATATTCAAGCTGCATCATGCTATAAGAACGTGGGTCTTCCATGAGTCTGACCTACTTTCCTACTTCTTGTAGGAAATTCATGTACTGTGTTGGACCCAAATGAGCAGGTGGGCCATAGCGCGAATCTGTGCCTTATGGGTTGCTAAAATACGAGCTCCTAAGCAAATGGAAGTCTGGCAATGCATGAGCTTCTTTAGCTGCTTTAGATGAGCCATGAAAAATGACATTTCTCATGTCCTTGTGTGCACGTGTGCATACAGTAATGTGTTAAGGTGGTTGTTTTTCTGTACATTACATCAAGAGTGCTTTTAAAGAAAGTTTGCATCAAGTCAGCAAATTGGCTGCACTCTTGGATAAATTAAATTTCAGTTAATTACCTGCTTAACCAACTGCTTATTTATTAAGCTGCTCAAAATCAGTTAGTTTATTTTAAGCCCAAGCAAATTGTCATTATACTGTATACATTTACATAAAAGAATAAAGGATACCGAAAATTCACTTGTGAAGCTTCTATATGCTCTTTAGTGCCCTAACCAAGCCAGTATTGCAGGAATGTTCTGCCCTTTGATAGGGAACACTCCCTGGAATTGCTTCACCACTTGAAACCTGAGCTCAGGCAGGAAATGTGCAACTTACTCCCTCCACAGACCTGAGAGGTAAGTGGAGTTACTTTGCACGAGTTCTGTCCTTCTCCAGTTGCTGTAGCAGCATTTTCTTTAGATTGTTAATTCACATAAGTATTACATGCTTACCAGAGGATGCTGAAAAATTATAAGCAGAAAACCTTCATCATATGTGAAGATTAAGTCCAGTTTAAATAATCCACTTGTACAAAAATATTTTAGCATTAAGTGTCCGTGGCACTGCCCATGACATCGATATGCACATGCAGTAGTACCTTGATTAAGTTAACCTGCTGTTTAAGCCAGTTGTTCTCAAACTGATTTTTTTGGTTAAGTCTCAGCTTGTGTTTTTACTCCTATTTCTTTTGGCAATGCAGATTTTACTTTGGATCTTAAAGCAGTCCTCTGTTCCGTACTAACGTTAGCTATAATATTTTTATTGCTGAAGTATGCAATGAGTGTAGCTTAATTTTTATCAGATTTTCCCGTTTTATATATCAATATTTGTTAGGAAATCAGCTGTAATTTGTAACCTTATAAGCAATAGCTAGCCGTCTCACTATTAGTAAGTTTTCGAAATATGTAGCAAGAATGGCAATATGTGTTTGGGAGACATAATACTATCTGTGTTCTTGGTGTATGTATTTCTGAAAGAAAGAAGTAGCAGAGATGATATGGGAACAGTTTGGGGCCAATTATGTTGTAAAACAAGTGTGTCAGTAAAACCAGTAATTGCAGAGTCTATCTGTGCTTCACAACTGCGTCCTTTTTGTTAAGTGTACATGTGCTGATAGAGGTTTAAATATGGGTTGTGTGCACATGATTGGCCACAAAGCAGTTCTGTGTAATAAACCTGGCAGGTCTTAGGAGGAGGAGTATTTTTGAAAGTGCATGTGAGGGTGAAGGTATTTTAACGTATTGCCTATGTTCTTCCATAGTTTCTTTGCTGACGTATAGGGAAAGAGTAACTTGGAATGTTGCTTGCAGAAGACAGTCTTTTGTCACCTTCCTCTCTATTACTTTCATGGCTGTTTTATTTCCATTTTGTAGATGCATTTCAGGATGTGAGTCATTATACTTCTAAAAAAACTTTGTTCTGTAGTTGCAAAAACCTCTTCGTTTCATGCAAGAAACTTGTCTGCTGTGAGATGGTGGTTCCAACTACTGTGTATTTTATATGGGACATAGAATATAATGTTTCATTGCTTAATCTGAAAGTACAAAACATAGTTTCTTAAGTTCATGAAGGAAACATTCGTGAATGACTGATGTCCAGCATGGTGGGACAATGAGCTTCACACTGGGAAGGTGCTAAACTCCAGACTGTGGAACTGCATGAGAAGTTCCACAGCTACATGGACTGTTGTTCTGGCCCAACATAGCTCCTCCTGTTTCCATAGCAAACTCATAATACAGTGCCTCTTTCTTGAATTTGATCATTTCATTTATGTACATAGAGAAAAATGCAGTTGTTGTCTGTAACTATGCAGTGTTTTTTGTTTGGCTGGATCAAAGATGACCTGTCTTGCAGCAAGAACCTTGATAGATCTGCAGGTTGGATCTATTGAAGGGACAGAGCGACTGGTTTCATGGTGTTAAAGGATTTTGAGGGTCACTAAGGGATGATTTTCTCCTGGCTTACTCTTATGGATTTGTTGGTGCGTCTGAAACCCAGTTTTCTGTCTAGTTTAAGGCAGTAATGAGGAAGGAAAAGGTATTGCTGGTCTTGTCTTGATCAGCAAATAGGACAAAAATAGAGGAAAAGACAGGAAAAAAGGTGAGACTTACCTTTTTCTTCTCTTCAAACATGATGGTTTCTAGCTTTTAACAAGTCTTTTTTTTTTTCCCTCTGCTGCAAAACTGTATTGTTGAGTTAGACTCTCCTAGCTCACTACCAAATGGATTTGTGAGGACTGCAGTACTTATTTGAAAGCTGAACAGTCCTTTGTGCGCTAGTGTTTGTATTTGTGGAAAAGCACTCTGAAGATTACACTCACTGTTTGTTGATTCATTTGTTACTTTTTCGAATCTTTGTGTATTACACCTGTCAAGGGGTTGTTTCTGTGTTACGGAGAAGCTGGTTTTAATCAAATTGTGTGCTTTTCTGAAACCTTAGTTTCAGCTCAGCAGCAAATACCATCCTAAAATTTTGGCTGTAGTTATCAGTTGTGTAGCTGCACTGATAATGCCAACCTTTATGCCATTATGACTGCTCCGGCTTTCAGATTGTGCCTATGTGGCAAAACACTGTTTGTGAATGTTACCTGGTTGGCTCGGATCACTGGTTTGGATGTTTGGTGTTTGAGGGTTTTCTCCTGCTTTTTATTTTTGAGATCTGTAGAAGGTGTGGCAGAAGCAGCCTCCCCACGAGGAGTTGTCAGATGGACTTTGTTTTTAGGCTTTACTTGAGAGTTTAAATGTTTGCGACACAATTTTTCATAAATTTGTCATTAAGGCATAGTCATGAATTTAGCAGCTGGTGGCTTTATCTGGTGTCTGTATCATTCAGTTTGTCATGTTGGTTTAGCAAAACAAAAATAAACTTGCTGTAGTTCTACATGAATACAGCATTTCAGTTCTGAAGCCAGTGACTGAGTAGCCAAAATAAAAAAAAGCTGTCTGGTGAGAAAGCAAGTACTTGTTAATCTGAAAATGCTGGGTAGGTCAGAAGAAGCGTTTTGCAAGGATAGATGATCATCAAGCAGATTTTTTTTTTGTCTCAGGTGTGTGGTCATACTTAAAGAGCTGAAGATGTGATCTAGAAAAGCAAAATACCTCAGGGATTTTTAGGGCAGTTGCTCAGGAGGTTGTCTGCGACCATTGGAAAGATGATTGAACCACACCGTCCCAGCTTGGTTCTTGGTCTTCTATTTTCCCCTGAGAGCCTAGGTATCTAAGTTACCAACTATTTTGGAGGGCTTAGTCTTTCATTTCTTACCCCTCCCTCTTCATTTATGTATATTGGAGCATAGCTATCTCTTATGATCCATGCAAGCTCTCTAATCACTGCTGGAATGTTTGCTGTCCTCTGCTAAATTCTCTTTTTTTGTTTTTTTTTATCATCATATGCTCCTGTCCCCCTCCTCAAATGTGAAGCTAATACGTAGATGTGTTTGAAGGCTTCATAATCTTATGCAAGATAAGGAAAACCAATCATTTTATATTTGGTTTTGAATATACCTGTGTTCTTTTGCTGCTCTTAAGGTATTTTAATTTTATGTCTCAATATATTCTCTATTTAAGTTATGAAACCTTCTGTTGGCTTACGCCCTTGTCAAAGGATGTAGAAATAGTTTGCTGAGTGTGTAATTAAGTGAATCACAGGCTCTGATCCTGTGAGGCACTTGAGAAAGTAGCTGGTATCATTGGATAGAGCTGATAGCTTCAGGTGGGCACATAAAGATTTGGCTGGGCTGGGGCTGGATGATAATCACCAGAATCTTAGATTTGAAAAGTGAAACTCAATTCTTGCATTTTATTTACTGGCTCTCAGCACAGGGCATACACTTGTGATGGTCATGGTTGCTTGCTGAGAGGATTAGAATTGTTGTGCTCCCAAACTAAATGCATAAATCCAATCAAATTGACATAGAAGATTCAGTAATTTGACCAACTTTAAACTATTCATGTTATAATTTAAAAAAAAGGGGGGAAAGAAACAATGCTAATGTTTTTGTTACCACTGTGCATTCTCATGTTTTATGATTTTACAGTGAATGCACAGGCCTTGCAGAATGATGCATCAAAGTCTTGTGTGTTTGCTGTTTTCTTTTTCCATGAAGCTTTTTATGTAAGCATTTTTTGCTGTTTTGCACTGAAATTAGTTACTTAATTGCATCTAATATCAGGAAGCTGGTAGCCATGATGCCTAGCAATTACAATGCTTTTTGAATTGAAAATGTTGTTGGGAATCTTTAAAAACAAACAAAAAACCCAAGGAGAAAACAGCAAACCCACAAAACAACCTTAAAATAGAGAGGGTGTGGACAATGGGCAGAAGGTAAAGGACTGAGTATTTTGGTATAAGGTTGTGTTGTAACATGTAGGGCATTGCTTTGTTATTGGCTACTGTGAATTTAGTTCATTTTTCTTTTGTCTGTAATGGAGTTTTTAAATAATGGACTTGCTGTATTTTCACCTTTCTTTGAAGTGAGACATTGCTGCATTTGCATTTTTGGGCTCTTTTTAAATGTTGTGTTTGTTTGGCCTGCAGACCCTGTGTGGACAGTAATGACCGCACGTTTCCGATTGCCTGCTGGCAGAACCTACAATGTACGAGCATCTGAGCTGGCACGAGACAGGCAGCACACAGAGGTGGTCTGCAACATTCTTCTCCTGGATAACACTGTACAAGCTTTCAGAGTTAATGTAAGTAATGGTCTCATTGCAAATCAGTATCTAGCTTATTGCAGATCAATATCTCGAGCTTGCTTTCCTTTTCTGCGTTTGTATAGCTGGAGTTTGACTTTCAAACAGTGTTAAGTAGAGAATAAAAGGGGAAGTTGTGTTCGAGCAGGCATGCTTGTACACGTGCACAGTGTTACTGGGAACTTAGTCATTCTGGCATCCTCTGTCATACTAACACATCTTCATTTCAAAATCCAATGTACGAAGCATAATTTATTTCTAGTAATTCTCTTCATAGATTAGAGTTGTCCAGTGGAAATGAAGGACAGTTTTGCCATTGAGTTGAAGGAAGCTTTTGTTCTGCTGCGTTCTGGTTGTATTTTGAGCACAAGTAAGGTGGAGTGGGAACTCTTCCCATAGCTGTGTAGCTGACTGTGTTCAATCACCTGTATGGTTACACTTGCTCACAGCTGCCATCTTAGAGTATCTCCCTGCTCTTTGCTATTTTTCAATAATAATCTTGTTCTGTGATTTCCCTCACTTAAGCTTCTACCACACTAATAAGAGTGACAGGAAAGAAAATGGAAAGCTGGTTGCTGAATACTGAGAATTGTTAATGGAAAAAGTCAACAACTTTTACACATGAACCTGAATTTAAAATAGGTTATTCATCCCATTTTCTAATAAAAATGTTCATGATGTCATGTATACATTACACAAGTGCAACCCTTTCTTTCAGCTTCCTGAGGGAAAAAAAACCCCATGAAAAATTGGCAAGGACCTCACAAGAAAACATTAAAGTACTTAAAGTCATCTGTGTGTGAGAGGAACCAGAACTCAACAGGAAAGAAGCTGCAGGTTTTCCTGTGGTAGTAGAACTGTTCTTTTACTTTAAAAGCTATAGAATTGATGCCTTAGGTTGACTAATGCGATGGTGAAATTTAACAGGTGCCGTAATAATTAAAATTTTTCAGGAGATTGAACTTCAGCAAATGGAGTGTAGGAGTATCAAATAAGGCTGTGGGACTTCAGATGGGAAGTGATGGAGAAGGTGAAGCAATTGTCAAATCTATGTGGACAAATATAATTCAGACCACTTGAAGAAGTTCTAATGCTCAATACTTATATTGAATTCTGATACCCAGTGTTCAGCAGGGATATTGATATATTTGAATGTTTCAGGGGAGATTTATGAGAGGGATTGCATTTTTCTGTTCTGTAATCAGTGGTTGGAGCCTGCAGCTGCTGATCAGAAGTGAAATCTATCGGTTACCTGGCAAAAACTTGCAAGGATCCAATATCCAGAGGCTTAAGGTTCAGAGGTAGATCTGGTGGTTACTTGTTTTGGCTATGCCAGTAAAGATGGAAGGGTTTAGGGTATTCTCTTGAGACATTTTTGTAGTTAGTTCGAAAAATACTTAATTTTTCCAGACTTCTGAGTAGTCAAGTGTGGGAATTTTGGATGATGGAGCTGAGGGACAACAGTGTGGGAATTTTGGATGATGGAGCTGAGGACTTTAACTTATTAACATCAAGCCTCCTTTCCCTTCTGGGATAATTTTCTCTATATCCTTTCCCCTTTTCTGTATCTCTTAATTTCTCATCCTTGCTAACAGTTCCCCAGTCTATACTGCCTGCCAAAAAGCAATATGTACAAAATGTAGTTGGATACAAAGCATTAGAAGTGTGTAAGAACTTGTAAATGTTGTCATCTTTGCTTTCAGGTGCATGAGTTCTCCATTGAAATATCTGTCTTTGTGGTTTTTTCTTATGAAGAAAGTAAAAATTGTGAAAAATAAGGAATAATTGTTGGGCAGTAGGTATGGGAGATGTGCTTCTTTCCAGTCTAGGTGTTCAAAAGCTGTATGTTTTTAGAGGACACTAGTGCCTCTCAGAAAAGCAGAATCACCAGCTATAAATCCTTAAATGTCTGTTCTGTCTCTCACAAGAAAAAATTATGTAATATGTTCTTACCACCTCCCTAGTGTGCTAAATATTTTAGTTGCATGGATCGTGCTTTACTGCTTATACAGATCAGCCTGCAAGTTTGTCTGTTAAAACTGAGTCTAGGGAATAAAAAGTTCCTTGGTGCTGAACATCTTGGTCTCATGTCCTAGCCTCAATCTGTTTTTTCACAAATAGGGAGTAATAAAGTATTCATTTGTAGCAAATGTAAGTTACATGCTATACAGGTTCTCACGTTTTATAACTTTGGTTTACTTTATTGTGGTCGACACTATACTTAGCCATAAATATTTATGGACTTGTTTTCAAAATAGGAAGAACAAAGATAACATCAAATAAATTAGCGCCTTTTTTTTTCTCCTGGTGATTGCTATAGGTATTCTGTATGCTAATGATGGTAAAAATCGTCTGGAGGATGCAATGGTGTGTTAATAAAAATGTACTCAAATGCTATTTCTTCTCCAACAGCAAAGTGCTGATCACAGACAATGTCTCTTGATAATTTATGTGATGTTCTAAGTTCACAATTCAACCAGCCCTTTCCATTGTTCTGAAAAAAAGGCACCTTTGTGTTAAGCCTTACCTTGTAGACAGCGTAACAAATCAAACCAGACAATCCCTATAGATTGTAGCCGGAGAAAGGCTGTGCATTGGTTCCAGGCAGAAGAATCAGCTGGAATTAACCTGTGCATGTGTTTGGGGAGTACAAACCCGTTCTCTAAAATGCTCTGCTTACCGAATGAAGAAATCCTCCTTCAATCCGGAAAAGCAGACTTTAGTAGAACACGTAGCTGGAAGAAAGAAGGCTGGCATGAGTTAACAACATGATCAGGATGATTTGCATTACCATGAAACTGTTTCTTTGAGATCAAATTACTTTAATTTGTTATAATTACTTGTTTAAATACCTAAAATTATATATTTTCCATGCAGACTGGCGTACTTCTATTCCCTGAAAGCCAATATGTCAAGGTAGATGAGGTGGGTTGTTCTGTGAGCAAGGTTAATGAGCTTGGACAAATGTTTTGATTTGGAGCCTTTACTATGCTTGCCCTTTGACTGAAAAAAGAAAAAAAATTTAGAAAGAATAGCATCAGCTGCAGAAGGAAAGGAGACAGTTGTGCAGTGTTGGGGAATGCACCTCCTGGAGCAGCAGCCCAGACATTGTGGTGAGCTGCAAGGGAAAAGGGCTTCTCTGTTGTCAGTAGTGAAAGAGCAGCACAGCCTTCCACAAATGTGTGAGCAGCAGAGCTGTGACCTGCTCCAGGAAAGCCCAGAATTTGTCATCCCCTTCCTCTGTCATCAGAAGTCCAAAGTTTTCTGCTGGACATGGCAGCAATGTCTCATTGTGTTTGCTGTGGGTGTCGCCAGTGCTGTTGGCAGCAGCAAAACCAGAATGCCAGTAATGAGGCCTGAGAAGAGGCTGGTAGTTGGAAACAGGCATCAAACCTGTGTAATTGCAGGTGTCTGCCTAAATTTTCATACATGGTGTTTGTGAACAAGTGACAATCATTTTGCAATTAAAAATCAATCTGTATGTATATCTAGTGAGTGGTACTAGATCGATAAATAGTTCATAAAATGCAGTTGATATCTAGTGTTTATGTCAAATTTATCCTAAGAGGCCAAAATTTGTGAGACATTCTGCCTCCAGCAATGACTAGTAAGTGCATATAACCCTGTAATTCTTCAGTTCAGAAAGAAAATGGATGTTTTTGTGTCTAACTCCTGTGGCTTTGTCTTAGATAGTTCCCATTTTTCATGAATGTTTTTGTTATTTCTTATTTTATGAGGAAATAATGTTTCACTTAAATGTGTAGCAACAAAGTAAGTTTCTTATTATGCTCATTTACATTTATTTGGTTTGCTTTTTTATTAAAAAAATCAGATATTTATACTTGCTATCATACTTTTTATAATTTTGAGCAGATATTCAATATTATGATAGCATTACAAGTATTTTGGATCTTTCTCAACAAGCAGCATTGTGACCTTCACCTGCATTGGCAAGCTGCAACATCATTACATAAATATCAGAGATGGGTTAAGCTGAGGTCTGGTTTTACTAGATGCTTATCTTTATTTTGCACTAAGTAAAACATTGTGATCCAAACAAATGCTTCATGTTGAAACCTGTCTTCTCTTACCAAATTTGCTACTCAGTTGCAGGAAAAATACCTTCCTTGTGGTCATGGAATGATGTCCTGTGTTTCTTAATTCAAACTGATCAGCCAATTCTAAGCTTTTTCATTAGGAAACATTTATTCAGGTATTTAAGAAACAGTACACATTGGCAGGATTAGATTGGGAAAAAGCTACAGAGATGGTATCTGCATGCTGTTAGAGGAAGTAACATGTCAGCTGTGGTACTTGCAAGGCAAAACTTAGGTTCCAGACGTCTCCCATTTTCTGGTAGTTACTGTTAAAAGTTCTTAGTTTGTGTTCTTATTTAAATCTACGTGGGAAAAATGCCAAGAGTCAATTAGTGTTGCTGTGTAATTTTAAAATTATTTGCTGTAAAAACTGTACTGATTATTGGTTTATTTCAAAATATAACAGAAACTCCTAATTTAGTAAAAATTAAAGTGACTATATTTGGATTGTATATACAAAATGCCTTATGTATTTATGCTGTTGTACATTTATTGTGTTAACATCTATTTTTTTCTTTATTGTTTTTAGTAATTTTTAAAGTAAATTTTTCATTAGTGGACTTCTTAACAAATAGTGCTCCTACATTTCGTAAGATATTTTTTCTGTACCATTTTTAAAAAAACATAAGGTCTTTTGCAAAGTAAATACAGGAATTGTTAGGTCACTTAAATTTATCCAAATTTATATGGGATCTGAAATAAATCCCTTATGTAATTTCAACCTAAAGATATATGCAGAGTTATGGATGTGATTGTCCTCATGGGATTATTTCAAGCATAATTTGTGGATAATTATTCTCTACTTTCTTATTATTATGAAATAAATTATCATGCTTCTTGGAGTTTTTAGGCTCAAATAACTGCCTCTGACAGTTTATTCAATTTGAGTTGGATTCAGTGTAATTTCATCTGAATAAAGACAGTTAGTTTTGATAGGATGCTCTTAGATGTTAACTGATGTCTGAAGGTAAATTTGTAGATTTTTCTCTTGCATGGATATTAATGGGATTCTTGCAACCATATCTTGATCTTTTAGTTACATACTTCCATTTGAAAAGCTGTAAACTGTTATGTAATCTCTGTGCGAAGCGGGGTCCTTTGGGAGCAGAACAGCAGGGTTTTTTTGTTTTAAAACTCTAAAATTATTCTTACTGCCTACAGTAAACAAGGCAAGATGTATCAAATCCACTGTAGCTGCAATAATACTTGGCACCTCGAAAATTATTAGAAGCTTCTCTGCTTAGTGACAGAAAGTAGAAAATCTGGGTGGAAAATGTATCAATCATCTCTTTCATATTTCTTCTTGTTTGACAGTTCTTGCAGAATTTTGCTTGTCTTTTGTATTTCAAGACGCTATGACACTTCTAACTTCTTTGGGAAACTCCCTTCAGATTTCACCAAATGTATTTATTGAGTCCTGTCATAATGACACACTCAGAGTTTCAATTACTATGTTGGCAGTATTTCCAGGTTAGGCAAAAAATTGCTAGGTACTAACAACTACAGATTTTTTTTTATATCATTTTGTTGGTAACATTTGTCCCTGTAGTAGAAATCAAGTTTGTTCACTTGACTCTGAAAAGAAGTGTTGCTTTTACTCAGTTACTTGGGATTAATTCATTTAGAGTGAAGTGCTATCTTAGAATGTATGTAAATGATACTTCTTGGTTAGATATTTGGCTGTTTCAGCTGTCTCTGCCATTAAACTTTGGAAACATTTTCAATATGCTAGTTCATTTAAAGTCAGGAATAGATTTTCAGATCAGTAAGGATATTTTGACCTGTACATTTGAATTCAGTGACCCAAACAAGATTCTTGTTTGCACTGAGTTCTTTATTAATTCCTGAACTTTTTTTTCCTTTTCTGTTCTCCTTTTAAATATCAAATTTGGCTAATGAAAGGCTTTCAGAAATAATCATGTAGCTAGCTGAGAAGTGAGAAGTTCTTACTGTCAGAAAATGACAGAGAAGAAAAATGATTTCCTTACATATGTTTCAAAAAGAGATGAAGCTCATTTAAAAATAGTGCTGCTGGGATGCACTTTGTGATATCTAAAATAGTGCTGCTAGAGCACATCTGAAAGAATTTATCTGTGCTCTACCTGCCTGAAATTGGTGTGTCCAGTTATATATATTTATTGATTAAAGAAAAGGTCTGTATTTGTTCCCTGCAGAAACACGATCAGGGCCAAATGCTATTGGACGTAGTCTTCAAGCATCTCGATTTGACAGAGAGAGATTACTTTGGTTTACAGTTGGCTGATGAATCTACTGATAACCCTGTAAGTTGACTCAGTTTTATAAGTAAAATTTCAAAACTCACAGTCATGTTCATCACTGTACTTTGTGTTATTTAAGGAGAGGTAAATAGAAACCATTGCAAGCCATTTTCCCCAGCTGTGTCATTTGTGAGGGTCTGTATCATCTTGTAGTTACGATAAAATTGCATGTTAATAGTCATAGGTTTGGAGTAAAATATCGACTTCTGTGCTTATGAAGTAATATCTTAAAAGGATATTGCTTGTTTTATTGTATGTGTTTACTAGATTGCATTATCGTTGTCAAAAATAGTAAATATGTTTTAAATTTGTTTTGTGGTTGTTGTTGTCATTAGGACTTAGGGAATAACAAGGGGGTTTTAGATTGTCGTTATGGAGTTTCTATTTCTATTTCTAGCCCAGATACCTAGTGATCTTTCAATAGTGCTTCGTATAGTGCAGTATCTGATAAGGGCAGTCATCTCATCACCTTAACAAAGAAGGGACTCCCTTGGAAATGAGTATTTACAATAGTTCATGGGCTTAATTGAAAGGAAATTCTACACAACTGAAACTCTGTAAATCACAAGTAGAAACCAAGAGATGCAAATGTAACATTCTCTGCACTATTTACAGTGGTACTGCTGGGATCTTGATTGCCTGAAGAGCACTTCTTGGATATTTTGTTTTACTAGTATCAAATGGTCAATCGTTGTTCTGCAAAGTGCAGTTTAGCTAAATATTGCTCCTTGTAAGAGAGTTCTTTACCCAATTCTTATGTGTAGCACAGTGATGGGGTCAAAACTTACTTCCCAATTTGTGCATCAAAAGTCAGCCACATTCACTTGTTGACAGTTCTGTTAAGACATTGGTGGACTGCCTCTGTAATATTTTTTATTCTAAACTTTGTTTCAGGCTTAAAAAAACATAGGCAAGCAGAGGAAAAGGCTGAATTACTTTTCAGCTTTTTAAAAGAAGTATTTAATTGAATATTGCTCAATATTTCACTCAACATTCAGAAATTTATCTGGCTTTCCAAGAGGTAGACCTCTAATCTCTCTTTCTTTTAGTTTATCAATCTGGGAGCAGATGAACACAGCACTCTAATACAAGGATCTGATTAAGGGTTAATCTGAAAGAATGACATAACAGATATTTGGTACAAGCACATACTTTAAAGATTTTTTATTTTTTTTGTTTCCAAGCATTTTGTCTCTTCAGCGCATATCTAGTTGCCATGAAAACAATGTGTCAGAGCTAAAAAGAAATACTGCCGATATTAGTCATGCAAGCTTGAAGAATGTATGGGTTTGACTAATCTCAGGTTTTGATACACATTTACTTTTACACTTGGCTCATTTGGACAAGGAAACCGTATTGAGTTGACAAATATTCTAATTGCTTGTGAAATAACACAGCAGAGTATTGCTAATATATAGCTAATGCAGCAGCAGATAAAGATGATGAGGAAAAGGGGATTTGCTAATTGAGTGTGAAACCTCTAGCATTGTGTTAAAACATGGATCTCATGAATTGTAGAGCCCTTGTGGTTTTTTATAGTATTAAAATGAAAGGAAAAGTCAAGTATCTGTCGACAAGTTTTGGAAGATTGTTATATAAAGTTCATATATATCCCTGGCTATAGTGTTCTTTAAGCTTTTACATTTAGTCTTAAAAATTAATTAATCCTGTATGAGGCTTTTTTTTTCAGGTATTCACGCTTTTGAGGCTGTATCAAACTGTCTCTTTACATCCTCTTGAGTTAACTACTACAAGGATACAGCATGTGGATCTAGTCATCATTATATGTTATTCCTCATGAATAAAATGACACAGGACTAACTTCAGATCCTTAGTCTGTGTCAGGTAGCTCAGGTACCTGTGTGTTTGCTTTGTCCCTCCTCACCTGAAAAAAATAAAGCCCTGTGATAAATGTGAGGGAGTTGCATGCTGTACTGAGTTAGGTGTCTGCCACTGCGTAGGAACTGTGCCCATATAATGATTTCCTGAGGCTTGTGGGCTTGCCTTGCAAGGCAGCACAAGGAATTGAGCAGTATTTATACCAAAGATAGACTTATGAGATACTTAGACTGTGTTGGTGTGTACAGAGACTGCTGGCTTGCTGATGGGCAGTGGTTTAAACAACTTGCAGAACTTTCCAGGCAGCCGTACTTTTATCTGAAATTTGCCACATTGATTTTTATAAAAGCTCTGCCTGTATGCAGCAGTGTTCTCTGTAGAAATGATCAAGATTTGGCACTGTTAAGTAAAATTTTTCTGTAGTCCTTAATCCAGGAGGCTGAGTGCTGAGTCTCTGGCTTCCAAGATCCAGTTGGTGATGTAGCAGTGCTAACACTCAGGCTGACAATTTGAGCCAGTGGGGTCACTCCCTGCATGTGGCAGACCTACAAAATCCAGAGTCAGAAGTACTGGAAGTAGTTAAACAAATTACCTTTTGAGTTGGGTAAATGAGCCTGCTTTCAGCTCTTCACTACCATAGGTAGTTCTGTTAAAGAGCAGCTGACAGTTGTTAAACACAGTATAGTTGGGTTCTGACCTCTGTCAGGGTCCTGTGACAATCACAGAAGCAACTCAAAGTGCAATTACTGCTGAAAAATAGGTATCTGGTCAACATAGGTTAATCTTGGGGAAAGAAGAGCAGTAGCAGTTGATGATGACAGTGGTGATGTCTCCAGAATCAGTAATAAGCCTGTGTATGCCAGTGAGGCATTTTGGTAAAAGACCAAGTAAAAAGTAATAGAAAAACACCAGTTTCTTGATGTATAAGGCTGTGATTTGTACTTTGTTTCTCTGAAGTTGGTGTTAAAATTTGTCTCTTTCCAGAGGTGGTTGGATCCAAACAAACCTATCAGGAAACAATTAAAAAGTGAGTAATGTATGTATTTCGTCAATTCATCTATTGTTATTATGCTATTTTTCCAGGGTGCCCTGATTAATTAGAAATAACTTTTCTTGACCATAGGAGGATCTCCTCACAGTCTGAACTTCAGAGTTAAGTTTTTTGTAAGTGACCCAAACAAGCTCCAAGAAGAATATACAAGGTAGGTCTGGTTGCTTTTTCAATAAAATACTTCTCTAGAACAGTCATTAATCTCTTTAAGGTATAACATTAAAATTTACTTTAACTCATTCTTGTTGTATGTACAAGTGTCTAAGTTTGGTCTAATAATTACAGATATGAACTATGCAGTTGTACCAAATCAATACAACAAAAAAACTCTGTGAATAAACTTATGAATTTATATGCAAAGTGAAGTAACTGCATGAAGCAAATACTACCAAGTAGAAACAGAAAAGGGAAATTAGAGAAAAGAGGAAAAACTTAATCCCACTGTTTACCAATAATTACAAATTTAATTCTAGCCTTGTGTTCTCCTTCGTGACTAAAAAATTGCTGAGCATTCTGCATTTTTTCCACCCCAAATTTCTACTTATTACTAATAAAATTATTCTCTCTGTGCTTGTAGTTGTAGTTTGAATCACGTAAGCTTATTTTGATAGCAATGTGTTGAAACTTGTTGAAGAAAATCCTCAGTGTGAATCAAAATCAGAGGCTTGTGAATTGCAATTAGTCCCTGAAGAAATGCCTCAAATTTTCCATATTTTTAATTACTTCTGGCCCTCTACATAAATGGTATGAATTGACAGATTGGAATTTTTGGATGTCGGCCATCCTGAAAACAGGTCAGCCCCATTCAAAAAAATTATTAAGGCTAGCTTTTGAAACCTGAGTACCAAAACTGTGACAATCTGAGTCCACATTTGTTTATCATTGCCTTTGATTTGTCATATTTTGGACAAAATTTTGCACATATCTTTGAAGACAGAATTAATTAAAATGAGTCCCAGAGATTCTGGATGAGACTTTGTTTTACTGAAATATTTACTGTAGGAAAATTATTATTATCAAAATAATGAATAATGAAAAACACGTTTTTTGAATTAAAGGAAAATATGTAATATTACTGAGGAGATGAAAAAAAGGATAAATGTTGATCATTGTGAAGTAAACCATAAAGAAGGAGAAAACTGGAGAAGTGCTATTCTCTAAATACAAAACTATAAACACAGCTTTCTTTTAAATGAGAAATAATGTATGCTTTCTGTATCTAGGTCAGCTCTGCCTTTTTTGCTAATAGGCCTAATTGCCCTGAGAAAACTCATTTGTATTTGGAATTATTATAAAGAGAGAGATATTATCCATGGGCTTTTTTGGAGTGAAGTTAGGATGCCATGTCACAAATATGAGTCCTTTCACATAATTAGTATTCCCACCTCATAAAAGGGAAAGAAAAGAAAGTGCAAACTTCTGACCGTTCCGGCTGAAGCTGAGACTGTTCCAAAACGCTCCGTTTTTACAAATTCCTTGAAAGCAGAGGAATGGCTCAACACATGAAGCAGCATGAAGAGATGCCAGGGAAAGGTTCAGTGCAAGCTCGTGTCTGATTAGCCCTCTGTGCATTCATTCACGTGAGCGAGGCAGGTCCGCATGCCCCGGGTCAGGAGAGGTCAGCGGGAGCGCAGTGCGTGCGGGAGAGCTTCGCTTCAGGAACTTGTCTGGGGAGGGAATGGAGCTTCATTAGTGCTCCTCATGGCAGGAGGAATTGCTTGTTAATGTTGACTCCATTAGCAATAATTCTGTCCTGTCCTTTTCTAGCTATAGCTATATAAGCAAGATGAAAACATGGTAATGCAGTGCTGCCGTTGTTGTTTTACTGGAGTCTGTTCAGGCTTTTGCAGATTGCTTTGCTAAAGCTTCTATTGATTTCCCATTTTCCTCAATAAAATGTGAGGCTTCAGTGTTCATACTAACAAGCCATTGGCTAACAAGCCATTAACCTCACTGTTCACTGGAAACAGTGGACAGAAGATGAACTCTGCTTGGTGTCCCTTAATCAGGATGTCCTTTAAGTACCATGAAATATTTCTAATAAAGCTTTATACAAAAAAAAATCCAAATAAAATGGAGGTGCAGGTGTATATTCGTGAAGAGTTGCCCAAGAAAAGCATGTGAAGCATATCCATTTAATATATAAATTTAACTTGTAATTTATTGCATGTACTAATCAGTAAAGAAATTTGCTTTATCTTTTTTTCTTTGTTTCAATATACATTTTAAGTATTTGAAGTATTTTGAGATCTCTAAAGCCCGGCTAATGTCTTAAGTTTTAACTTCTTGAGGTTAATACCTTTAAAACTAAGCTTCTTGCCTTTCTGGTTGGTTAAGGAATCTCTAGATGGTTTTGTAGGGGTTGAGCACATGGACTAATTTTTGCTTGTCAGTTTACAAATGTTTTCCTTCATTTTCCTACAAACATTGAATGTTTTACCTTTCTGCTTTTATATAGCTTGTAAGTTATTGGATTTCTCTGAGAGTGTTTGTAAATGTTTGTGGAAGCCTTAAAGTGGTAGATAATCCACTTTCTGAAGACTACACAGTGATGAGAAGTCCTGTTATGTGTAATAAAGTGATATATTTTGACTTTAATTTTTTAGCTGAAGTTTTTATTGGGAAATATTTAATATTTAGTGCTTTTCATAAGTAATACTGGTGTTGATAAAGAATGGGTATAGCCCAGCTTTTGAATCAGAACTACACAAAGGAAACAAGATGATTATTATAATAGTAATAATGTAGCATTTAAATTTATAAAAAAGCAGGAATGATGTTTAAATTTGACACTCAGTGACACTTTCATTAAAAAATTTAAAAGGCAGTGGAGCTAAATTGTGTAGCAACTTTTGTGCTCTGTTGCAAGGATTTTTGTTCTGAAAGTTTAAGCTTTTGCAGACATCCTGTCACCCTGATAAATCTTGTTTGGTACCCCACTGCAATCTCTGGTTCAGGGAAGCTTTGTAGCAGCTAGGTGTGATTTGTCACTTGATGTAAACATTATACTTTTTTCAGATTTTCTAAAATCTCTGAATGAAATGTGAAGGAACTAAATTGAATGAACAGAAGATTAATTCTGAGACATTAACAAAATATTTGGGTTTTGTTGGAGAAACAAAGGGAGTAATTTATAGGGAAATTTGTTTGTAGTTTCCTCCTTGTAGGAGTTTTTAAGTCATGGTGCTTCTGCTGCCCCTGTTTGGTGGGGAGTAGTTTGTGTTTTAAAATGTTTGGCTGTTCTTTTCGGTATATCATTCTCCTTCCTGACTTGAAACAGTGGGCATGAAAAAACCAGATGAATTTGTAAAGCAAGATTTTTCACATCATAATTTAAAGAAAACTTTAGAAGCTCGAGGGAAGTTAATTGAGAGGTGTTTGACATAATAGAGTCCACAACTTTTGTAATAACAATATAACTCCAAAATACTAAGAATATTCAATTTAAATGAAAACAGAGCAGTATCAGATACTCAAAATAAATTAGTTCTGTCTACCTGAAGTACAGATCATTCTTATGAGGGTACCTCCATACACAGATGCAAATTTCAACTTGGGGTTGCTGTATAAAGCAGGAAGAATGTGAAATTTGTAGGCTTTTAGTGAAATATAATGTATAACTTCATAGCCTGTAAGTAACCCTATTAGAGTTTAGGAAATAGCATGCAAAATGTCAAGTGTTAGTTTTACATTAACTGAAAGCAAATTACATTAAATTGATGAAAAATGATGGAATAATTTTATTTTTAATTATAGTGTTTTTTGTTTGCTTTCTAAATAAGGTACCAGTACTTTTTGCAAATTAAGCAGGACATTCTTACTGGAAGGTAAGACATTTTTCTTGTGTTAAATGTTAAATGCAAGTCTGGTCAAGAAAAAGTTAATAGTGAGAGATTTTGCCTGCAAAAATAAAAGCATATTAAGAATAAATCACTGTCTATGCAAGTGGAAATGTTTATAATAATTACCTGTCAAATATGTCCATAGACTATAAAATACTAGGGTTTTCAAAACAGCCAAATGTCATATGAAATATGTAATTTTATTTATTTATCATTTTAAAAACAAAACAGATTGCCCTGTCCTTATAATACTGCTGCTCTTCTGGCTTCCTATGCTGTTCAATGTAAGTATAATTAGTGTTCATGTACTTGTTAGTACTGAAATATATAAAAAGTCTTATTGATTAGTTTCTAAACAATGTACTTTGTATAGCATTATACTGTGGTAATTTTCTCATGATTAAGGAAATTGATTGGTTGTCCTCCCCCAGCATGTTTTGCTGAATTGGATATGGAAAAAATACTTAAAGCCATGCTGTTAGAAAACCCCAAATCAATACTCTTTCATTTCTGTGTATTCTGAGGCATGGAGTTGTGGTTTTTGCCTTGGGAATGATACTAAAAAGTATTTCTTAATACACTAAAACATTTTTAACATATTATACAGTGAACCTCCAAATAAGGGTGGAAAAGGGAATTCTGGCCAAAAAGTTCAATACCCGTCTTGGCAATTTTAAGCCGTCCAGTGAGTAGATGAGTCTTGAAAACTGAGATTTAGTTTTCTTCTTCACTCCATTTTTCTTCATAAGCTGAAATTGAGTAATCCCAATATATTCATTCACATTCATGTGTTTTTCTACTATTAGAGGTGCTTACATCCACGTTTGTACTTTGTGTACTCTGTACATATCAGAGAAACAGTGTCCATGTGTATACTTCCGTAAAAAATATATAGTAATGTTAATGTTACGTTTTATGCATGGTTTTGCTCAGTGGTCACCTTTTGCTAGGTTGATCAATAAAACAGTTTCTCTTAAACAAAACTCCCACACTTCAGCTGCCTGAAAAATGGACTGAAAATGCTGACATGCCACAGGGATTTGTCTTAGAAGAGATAAAGTATTTGATAACAGGAACTATGAAACCTTGATAATATTCTAAGGTTTTAAGAACGCAATATGGGGTTTTTTTTGAAGTATTGTAGAAGTGGTGGGTATGCACAGTGCATTGTATTTGCATTTATCCATGACATCCTGCTGCCATTATGTTCTTCAGCATGCAGAGCTCTATCTAATGATTCCTGTACTTGCCTAGTAATAAACTACCTAGATTCTTTATAAATACATGTAAATAGCAGATCTCAGTCCTGTACTCTTGCATTTCAGCAAGGAGTGCATTCTGTTATAAAACCTGGTCCAATTTTCTAGTTTTTAGGTTATTTAAAGTAGGATCTGTTTGTGGTGATGCAAGTGACCCAGAGGTCTTTCCTACCTTCCCTTCCTTTCCTCATCTTCCTGCTCAATAAGTGCCTTCATCTGCCTTGTCAGTGCTACTAGGCCTGCCCAGGACCCCATATCATGATATATTACTGTTACCTATCTGCTTTTCATTTTATGTTTCTTATAACTGTCAATCTGTTACATGACTTGCAGATATGTAAAGCTGATTTTTTTTTTTACGGTGCTTAGAAAGCCTCAAAGAATTTTAGCAAATGTTGTTTATATGTTGTTTTCTGACAAATGTGATTGTCATCTATTTCTTACAATTTTGGGAAAGTGTTACAAATTATGTAAACACACTTGTTAGTAGTTTCAAGTAGAGTAGTTTCAATGTAGATGTATGTATGTGTACATTTTTCATACATACAATTGAATGTGCAAAAAATATTTTTCTAATGCTTCTGAATGTATCTTGATGCAGAATGAGTGGCTGGATTTTGCAGATCTTCATGACAAAATAGCAGTTGTAGTATTAAAAGAATAAAAGTGTGTAATCACATGAAAACAAGCAAAGGTAAAATAATAAGAGAAAAATTGAATACTATCCTATATATATATATATCTCCTAGTTAGTGCTAGCTGTAATGACAGCATTTACGGATTAATTTGTCTATTAAAAATTAAACACTTAAGGAACTCCTTTCATAAGTGCATAATCAAAGCCCTCTCTAAATAATCTCAATGATATTCACTGAGAATGTTTATTCAAAAGGGAAAATGGGAGTCCAAATGTCTTCTCTATTTTTCTTTGCTGTGGATCATAAATTATGTGGGAGCAGACTGGTGTGAATCTGGGGGCATTGCACAATGCCAAGTACATCCATGATAAACAATAACCTCTCTTTTTAATATTTTAGCCGAGCTGGGAGACTACAACCATTCAGAAAACTTGCCAGGCTACCTCTCAGAATATTCTTTCATCCCTAGCCAGCCTCAAGACTTTGAAAAAGAAATAGCAAAATTACATCAGCAGCACATGTAAGGATTTACATCAGAAGATACTGACTTTGTCAAATCCTGACTGCTGATGCTCTGCTATTATATAAAACAAAATAGTATTTTTTCTTAAAGGTTTTGGGGTGGGTGTGTTGTTGTTTTTTTGGTTGGTTGATTGGTTTTGGTTGTTTCTTTTAATATAATGTGATTTTTTTTTTTTGTAGATTTAATACCTGTATAATAAATACCATTTCTGGTCTATGTAGAATATCAGTATATAAATTAGTGAAATAATGACCTTGTTAAGGTAAAGGGACTCTGAAAACAGTATTTGTGTGTATTATGTAGGATATTAACTTAGCCAGATATATCTTCTTTAAGGTTTTTTTTCAGTCTTTGGGAATGTTCTGAGCATAAGGGCTTTGTTTTCATGATGTTCTCACCAGTAAAAGAGTTACTTTAGAAGTAACAAAGTCCTTTTCTTTGATATCTGCTCTTTCCTGCGTGCAAGTCTCTGACCTTTCAGAAAGAGGAAAAGGCAATGAAGCAATGGAAAATATTTTTTTTTCAGTATGTAACATTGTGGTACTTTCCAGTGATGGTTCCTTCCTATTTTAGAATTTAAGTGCCTTTTGTTAGTTAAATTTAACAAAATGTAAGCAATATTTATAATACATTTGCTTGATCAGATCATGTTGTTTGCTCTTCAAACTACAGAATGTTACCTTAAATTTCAGATGAAGGCTTAGAAACTTCTCTCAGCTATGGTAAAAACATTTGAGTGAGTTGATGGTAATTTAAATTACCAGTGCCAAATACAGGATTGTAAGACTTAATTTCCAGGTTCTAGGGCTCCACAAGCATTTAAATTATAAAGTGCATTAAAATAAAATGTATTGTGGGCTCTTTTCAAGACTTCTGTTCTTTTGGAAACATAAGTTCTTTTCTGTTAAAATTTTTGGGTTACAGTCTGTTTATCATGAGAAAGGAAATTTGGATTTGAGGGTGGGGATAGAAGTAGTAAAATGAATGCAGATTTTCTGTCTGCAATCACTTGGGAAGCCTGATGTGGGAGGTCGTGTTAGAACGTTTCTGATTTAGCTGCTTTTTTTCAGAGGGTTGTCTCCAGCAGAAGCAGAGTTCAATTATCTCAATACAGCACGTACCTTAGAACTTTATGGAGTTGAATTGCACTATGCAAGGGTGAGTTTGGATGAACTAGTGTTGCAATGTAAAAATGTATTCCTCTGAGATTTAGGAAAAATACACTTTTCTTTTTGTGAGCCTTCCTGGCTTTTGCTTACAAGAGAAAATAAAAGAAAAAAATATTATCCTATTAGGTGCCTAACTGGGATTTACTGACTGAATATCCACTATTTCACTCTAGTCAGGATATTTCTTTGCTCGAATTTGTGCTTAGTTACCTGTATGTTAATCATGTTGAACTTAGTTGCCTTGAATGCCATATTGAGAGTTCTATAGCAGGTGCTTGATTAGAGTGCAAAGATATTCCAAGAAAAAAGTGCTGTTTAAATATGCCTACAATATTGTTAGGTTTAGAATCTCTCCTCTCTGTGTTCTGAGATTGCAATTTGCTTTCAGGTAGGAATTAAAGTTGTTAGTTGCTTTTAGTGTAGCAAATGCCAAGCCAGTCTACTAGTGCTGCTATTCTTAATAAACCAGAATACTCTCATATTTATTTCATCAAAGTTGGTGAAAGACAGAAGATCTAACTTGAGAAATTAAAATTTTGTGGTAGCTTATAAGGAACTCAGAGCAAAAATTCAGGTTTGTCCTAAATAGGAAGGAATAATTGAATTTCTTATTTGTCTTCTTAAAACGCATCTCCTTCCACAGTATTTTGTGTATTTAGAGAGAGATGAGAATTAATATATATGAGGTTTCAAAAAATACTTATACCGTTCTTCAAGTAATTTTCTCTTTCCTTTTAAAGGATCAGAGTAACAATGAAATAATGATTGGAGTGATGTCAGGTGGAATACTGATTTTTAAGAACCGAGTACGAATTAACACCTTTCAGTGGTAAGGACAGCTGTTTAATATTTTTATTTGCTATTTCAAAATATTTTTACCACTTTTAAAAAGACTGAAACTTGCATGGTTTTGTATCATGTTGAAGTTATCTTATGTGCTATGGGGAATTTAATGGTGGGGTTTTGTCCTGGTCTGCATGCTATGCTGTTAAACCACTTTGAAACTCTAATGAAACTGTAATGAATTTCAATACTCTTTTTTCTCCAGGAGTTTGTAAGCATACTTTGCATTTAATTAACTATATAGCCAGGGCCAGTGTGATGGTCTAGCTTGCAGTCTTTAAAGAGACTGTTGAATTGAAAAATATTAACCTGGAGATTGACTGCTCTTTCCTGTTTTGTGAGCTATAAATTAATTGTACTGTGTGTTTGAAATTTAATGTAGTCATGGTACTTGTGAATAACTGAGGTGGAGCATTCAGGATATTGTCATCTCTTCATCTGTAAATAACCATTTTCATTATATGTTCAAAAAAGTGCATTTACTGCAGAAAATCTTTATATCTCTAAATTCTTTAGAAGTGTTCTATAACCTCTGTGGTGCTCTATAGAAGTTATGTCACCTTTCTGGAAGTGCCTTTTTTAGTTCCTGCAGAAGTAACCTTCCCTTGGTTTCCTTTGCTGGTCTGGAATCCACTTTGACAGCCTTATTACTTGTGTCACTGAGTTGCTATAGCTGCATTCTGAGTAGGTGAAGTCAGTCATATAAGATTATCATAGCAGGCATTTGTTCACTAGGCACAAAAGCTGTTCGTTCAAGAGAAATGATCAGAACTGTTCATTTGCTACTGATTTTGCATTTTTGTTTGCTGCTGATGTGTGCTTGATCTTTTCTGCAACCCAGTGAATTTCTGAGATATTCTGGTTTTCTGTGCTAAGCTTAGTCTCAAGGTTCATTGTAGGATGTTACATATTTTGTGGTTTACCAAGCTGAGAAACAGTGTAATTGGTCAAATTTTAGTTGATTTTTATAGAGAAAGAAAAAATGAAGCTATATCGAAGTGTTATGTGCAGTCAGTACAACTGAATATGGTCAACATTCTACCTGTATGAATTTGAAGGAGAGCAAGTCTCAGACAATTACAAAGCATGTAAATTTCCAGTCTTCATGGTTATGGGGTAAATTAAAAGTGGATGTTGCAATGATAAACATGAAACTACTGTACCAGTCAATCAGACTTGCCTTTGTAATAGTGACACATTCCAGGAAAGATATCCTTCATGTGGTGAGACTTTTGAGATGTTGGAGCCGTTTCTGGGCTAAGGCTGCTTTATAAATGGAATGCTACAATAATCAGGAAGGTTTTATTTCACTCTGATTTTACTGCTGTTATTTTCGGGAAAACAGCAATAGTAGAAATAGGTTCTGTAAAGCACACTGGTAAATTACTGAGTACGTACAATCTAAGTGGTAATTAAGCTACACGTCACTAATGGAAGTTGGAGGTTTCTCTGAATTCTGCTACATATTGTTTGCATGCCAGGGATGCTGATCTAAATTCTTAGTGTGATTTTTTGTGTGTGTGTAATTGCCTAAACAGTTCTTCTTTGTATTCAACCGTATCAGCTGACACCAGGGATATAAATTTCTTGCTGTGAAGACTATAGTTACCAACATAATTGGTCTTTACAAAAAATCCCAAAAAAACCCACCCTTCCCCATTTCACCCTGTTAGAGGCTTTCTTTTGCTATGAGTAATAATCTGAAATACCAGTTTCCACAATATAGCTCAATAATAGACCTATTACTATTTCTTTCTATCCATAATCATGCTGCTGCTCTTGTGTCACTAATACTGATATTTCTTCTTCTTGCTTCCACTTATTCTTGCTTCTATGCAACTGGAGCTGTGTAGTATCTTCCCAGTGCTTTATAGGTATAGTAGATATTTGGATACCTGTTTTTCAGTACTCCTGAGTTTTGAGACAAGTGAGAGGATAGAAATGAATGTATGTGGGAGGAAATAAAGATTTAACTGTATTGCTTAGAGAAGAATCAAATAAAATGTCTTTGCCCTCTCACTCTTAATTTGATATTATATCTAAATTGCTCATTATGAACCTTTTGATCATGGGGAGAAATTAAACAGGAGGAAGACAAGTGAGAAATAGGGAGAAACAAAGGACACAGCCTTTTATCCATGTGTCCTAACTTGATCTTCCTGTATTGTCTATAATTCTTCCTTTCCCTAAACTTTGCTACCAGGCACAGAGACCTGGGAATCCAAGGAGATTGAAGACCAAAGGAGAAGATCATGGAGTACATCAGCCTTGCCTTTGTTACTAGACCACCCATTCAGCAGTTGGAAACATGCTTTCCTTAGCCTGTTGTTTGTAATTGATGAATCTCTGGACAGCTTTGTTGCCTTTTGCATCCAGTGCCAGTTGCAATTGCAGTTGCGCTGTGGATCTCCTAGTTTTATCCCTGAATGATTAGGTGGTACTGTGTTCCTCCTTGGTCATCTGATCCTGCTTACACATCTTGTACACTTCCTTTTGTGTTTGAGCCCAGTCCACAGTTCTGAGTACATCTTGGCTGGCCTCTGCTCATGCTCGCATGTTTTCTAGCACATCAGGATTGTTCTGGATTGACATGATTTTTCTTTAAGACTGACTAACTGTCCTCTGTTCCTGTGACCCAAAGGCAGCTTCCATGGGATTTTGCCCACCAGAACTCTGAACAAGCTGGAGTTCCCTCTCCTGAGCCCATGGTTTAGTCTGCTGCATCCCTCCACTTCCTTTAAGATCTTTAGCTCTCCCATCTCACAGCTGCTGGAGCCGAGTTTGTCTTCAGCTACTAAATCTGGACAATCCTTTCTTGTTTTTGAGTTGGGCTACCAGGGGCATCTTCCCTGGGTGACTGGTCCAGAACCTGTGTCAGAGAGGTCTTGCTCAAGAAGTTCGCTGGATTGCTCATGTCCTGCCTTATCACCCTCCCAAGAGCTGGGGTGGCAAAGCCGTTGTGAGAAGCAGGGCTTGGTACCATGAGATTCCTTCCGCGTGTTTGAGTACAATCTGCATTTTAGACTAGGATTTCAAATTTATCAAATTTGAAATTTATTTATCAAATTTCTCTTCATTTAAAAAGATATATTTTGTTATTTAGGATGTGTCTGAGGTGACTGTAGATGGGAAAATCATACCAGGAAAATAACATTGATGCCTGCCTGCTTTTCCTTGGATATGCAGCATTACAAACAGTCAGAGAAAGGAAGCATAGACAGGCATACCTTTTCCTTGGGCTGAGTATGGCTATGCTCGTTCAGTGCCTAGCAGGGTATTAGCAGTGCATAGGAACTCTCTTATCTGCTCTATTTTTTTAAAATAGCTGGGAATCAGCTTTGCTGAGTCATTTCTTTGTATTTGAATGGTGGCTCTTTTGAGTTGAGTTAGACCTTATTGGCTAATGTTACCGCTTTGAGTCTGTTCCAAATGGTTTCAGGCTTAAAAATCAGCTGACCTCACTCTGTAAACCTAAATTATGGGATGACATTAAAACCCCGTACTCTCTTTTTCACAAACTCTCTTTGAGTTTGTAAATCACCAAGGGCAGTAATTTCTTCAGCAGAAGAGGAAACCCCAAAGAGTGAGAGATAGTAAATGTTTTTATAAATGGAGTAATTGCCAAGTAAATCTAGTATGTTGCAAAGTGTATGGAGCTCTGTTTTTAGAAATGGTATATATTAAAGTGTTCTTTTAATTGCACTGTACACCAAAGGGTTAGAAAAATTAGTGATAACATACTTGTTGATTAACTGCAGCCTTAATAGTCTATTTTTTTTTCTGTTTTTCTCACAGTTGGACTGTTAATAATCACTAGTGTATGTCCTATCTGGCAAATATAAGACCCATCCTACATTATCTTTAAGCAGTTTTTTGTCACAGGAGGTTCTAAGAAGATTGATGCATTGCCAGGGGAACAATTTGATTTCAGTAGATAAGATGTAACTCCCCTTCAAGTTTCAAATCCTTGAGAAACTAACTCTGATAGCAAGAATTTGTTAAGAATTTAAAAAAAAATCAAACTAACAAATAGGAGAGTTATTGCTGCTGCTTTTTTTATTGTTAACTGTTAAACTAATGGCAAGGCTGGGAAAGAAAAAAGAAATGAGAAACTATGTAAATAACCATAATTTAAACACTAATGTTCACGAAGTGTCTTTATGTTACTCCAGATAAAAACTCTCCTAACAAATTAGGACATCCCACTTAGGTTCCTGCTCTGAATAATCCCCTGGAGAAAAATGTCTTTATTTGATTTAGTTAAAGAGATAATTTCTATATATAGATATCCAACTTAGGTGTCTGTTAATGTTTTGCTTCTCATCTTTCCTGGTCTAAAGGGTTTTTTATTCAGCAAGTGATAAATATGCAAGTAGTAATTCCAGTCAGTTTGCAGTATTTTATCAGTTGTGCATTATTCAAGTAACAAAAGTTATTATGTGTTCCTTTTTACAATTTGAACCCCACTCTTTTTCTTGACCAAAGTGATACTCCTGTGTATTTAAATAAAATATATGGACTATCCTGGTATTGCATTTCTTTGAAAAAGTGTATCATTAGATTGTGATGAAAATACAGCCTGTCTTTTCCTATTTTGTATAAATGCTATGAGAGTGACCATCCAAAACAGTCTGGAATTACTATTAATATTTCATATGTTTATAGATAACCTGAAAGGTGAACACATTTGTTGGCAGATTTTTCCCTCTCATGTGATATTGTGGTTTTTTCCTCCTAATAGTGTGATCAGTTTTTTTAAGGTTATGAGTCCTGTCTCTGTGCTTACATCTTATCTTAACTGTTTTACTAAAACATGTTCTGGTTATATTTAAAAACATGTAAGAACATAGGGAAATAATGTCTTTCAGGGATCAGGTGAAGTTCAAAGGATTTTTTCATATTCTAAGGGATAATGAAAGCAGCCTCAGAAAAGAGAACATCTGCCTGGAATGACCTGAGGATAGAAAAGCTCTTTGGGCTTTGGAGTGGGGAAAGATATCAAAATTAGCAACTGCCTTGGGTTTGGGATGTAAACAAGTGAATTTGATGGATAACGTAAATACACAGCTCATAAATTTTAAATTATACAAACTATTTCATATAATCTTTGATATTTTATTTTTTGTCCATGGAAATGAAATCTGTTCTCTCTAGAAAGTATATTTTCAGTAGATGTATTTAGCCTTTACCCATGATTCAGTATATGAAATGTTTTAATATTGTGGTTTCGTTTTTCTTTTAGGTTGAAGATTGTAAAAATTTCTTTCAAGTGCAAGCAGTTTTTTATTCAGCTTAGGAAAGAACTGGTGAGTACTGTCTTAAATTTGGTCTGAAAGCAATGAAATTTCTTCTACTGCATGTCTGCATTGTACTGACCAATGCTGTGTTGGTTGCTGGTTTTGTCTGCAATTAAAAGTCCAGTTTCACCAACATTCTGGCTGTTTCGTGTTTCAAATAGACTATTACAATGCTTTATAAGTTTTCTTTTTCATTTGATTTGCCTTATATTTTAGATACTTTTAGTTTTACATTTATATGCAGGAAACTTGTTTATATAAGATAACTGTGGAAAAAGTTGAAAGTAAATCAATATTAAGTTTAAATTTTATGAAAAACCAGATTCAAACTAAAGGTAGTGCTTAATGCTGCTTCAGTTGTATATATGCTTGTAAATTAATGTTTGATAAACATGTTGATTTGTATTCAGATTTGCTAATACATGATGACTTTATTACTTATATTTAAGCAGAAGAGATAAGAATTCCTTTGTAGTTCTAAATTATATATGGTATGTTTTTATGCCTGTCCTGAATTTCTTGTGGAAAGGGTTGGAGCTGAATGTTTCACTGCTTGAGGTGTGTGTTTGCTACCTCATGAAGCACCACAGGACCACTGAGCATTTAATTCAGCAAGAAATGGATTGTTCTGTGCCCCTGAGAGATGAGCTTCCATCACAGACATAGCACTGGGGAAAGATGGAGGAATTTATTAAAAATATGACTACGTGATTAACTTGTCAGATTAGTTAAGAGGTTTTTTGCAATTCTTACATCTGAAAGGATTTACTGTGAGGATGATGAGACACTGGAACAGGTTGTGGATGCCCCAGCCCTGGCAGTGTTCAAGGCCAGGTTGAACAACCTGGTCTGGTGGGAGGTGTCCCTGCCCATATCAGGTGGGTTGAGATTGGATGATCTTTAAGATCTCTTCCAACCCTTAATGTTCTATGATTGAAGACCTGAAATGCAGAGTTACAGACTAGATATAAAAGATGACTCTAGGCAGAAATGCATTTTGAGTACTTTAAGGCTGTTCCAGGTTTTGAGGCAATAGGGTTAAACAAGAGAAACACCTGTTCTGTCAGGTCAGGCCAATGTCTGGTGACTGGTACTAGTGCTGAAAACAAGAGTCATACAGGTCTACAACAGGTGTTATCTTAAAAGCAGGTCCTTTAAAATCACGAAGTGAGCAGGTCTGTCAATGTGAGCAGGTATGCAACATGAGCAGAAAAGTGGTGATACAAAAAAGGTGGAGGGGGAATGTTTTATTGGGGCTACTCAGCATTTTTGTAAAACCTCGCTGGAGCTGCAGGCTTCTTCTCAAAGGCAGGCTGAGGTCAAATTTTGTCTTGATGCTAGTGTGTGTAACTTCCATTACAGTTGCAGGAAAGTTGTATTTGCATGTGAGATGAGAATTTGGGGTTTTTTTGGAATTCAGAAATTAGGGACTGCAGTTGTTTTCTAAATTAGAACTTGATAAAAATGCCGTGGTAGCAGAGTTCAGCACCTTGAAGATAAAGATACCTAGATATAAAGTAGGACTGGGCACTGTGTATTTGAGTATTTCCTCTATTTTCTGCAGAAGAGAAATCTGCTTATAATAGAGGGTAATACCAAGATATTATTTCTCTGTTGCTTTTTAATACTCTACATATTGTTGCTTGCATGAGAATGTAGTTTATATAATTAATATAATTTCTCTTCTGAGAAGTCTTATCCAAGCCAACAAATTAAAAAGCCTTGTAGTGTTTTTCTTTAAACTCTGTGTATCAGATGAAAACTGGTGGCAAGAACTTAATTTTCATTTATTCCAAGTCACGAATATCTTAAGATCAAAGCTCAGATTTGGCTTCCAAAGAAGTCATACTTAAACTAATTTTTTAATCACAGCTAATATTAAAAGTATTGTTTCCAGAGTTACTTTCCCTGACTAGATTCAAAGGATAAGATTCATCTCACCTATATTCAGCTTCAGTTAGGTTAAAGGAACATATTTTCTGTTTTGTGATACTTGGCTCACCAAATCTCATCATTAGATTTCCTCTGTAATGATCACATACAAAGGTGCAAAGGCCGAAACATCTTGCCTGAACAGAAAGTACTTTTAGGATGGATTAAGTCGCTCTCTGGTGATATATCCTTCCTTTTGCCTTTGTTTTCGCTCCCATTAACAATAAAGGGAGCCTAAATGACTCTCTTTAGGCAGCAGAAACTAGGTGAAGTGACTCAGTGATTGCACATTTGGTATGTAAAATATCTCTGGTCTAGTGCTTTGAGTGCATATTTTAAATCACCTATTTACGATATAGCAGGGGAAATACATTCATGGTATGCTGATGATGTGTTTCAAACTCGTGTGTAAATATATAACACATTGTACATCTGAGAAACTGCATTTATTTGAATGCAAAGCTGAGATGCTGTAGAATATTAAGTTAGTGGACTTGGGAAAGGAATTTTCCACTGTTTTTTTTTTTCCCCTGACTGAGCTGCATACACTTTCATATAATTCTAGAAAGATATTTTTCAAATACTGCTAATAAGTGTTGAGAGCTTTTAATTGCAAATGTCCTCAAAAGTGCAAGTGCCTTATCTCATAATCGCCTATTAAATTTATTCGTTGACTTGGCATAGCTTAAAGGCATCAACATAAGTACAGAATTATTTGCCTACTTTTATTAGATTATATCTGTGTTTAAATAAATCACTTAAATGAAGTGAGATGAAGCAGTTGAATGTCACAGTCATTTTCCAGTGGTAGTATAATACAATCTTGAGTGCAAACTGGTGGAGTATTCTGACAATCATATGGCTGGAGTATATATCCACTGGAGTAGTTTTTTTGTCAATTTTTTTTAATGATTTTGTGGGGGTAAAAGTATGTTATATGTAGGACTTCTTCATCCATCATTAGAAGCCCCCTGAGCCATTACCATTACTTCAATAGCATTCTTTTCCATCGTATCTTACTTTGTTCTGCCTGCTCTGTATGCTGCTTCCTTTACGTGCTTTGAAGCTGCTTGAGAATAATTCAGTAGTTCTGTTTTTCTAGATGTTTCCCTAAACTTCTCTGGTTCTATTTAGCTGCATCCTTGGCTGCAGTAATATCAATAGCCAGCATCAAGCTCTTAATGCCATCCAAAGTGTTTTTGTGATCTTGATTCTTTGACAGCCAGAGAAGCTGTTCAACATTTTATTTTGCTCTTTTAGAAGGCAGATGTCCATTGAAAAATTACTTGAGTCTGGAACTAAACAATATGATAGGTTTCTGGCCATAACTGAAACCTGGTTTCAGTGAGTGACCAAGATAATTGATTTTATTATTTTTTTTAATTATAGTTCATGTATCTGAAGTTTGTGCTTTGAATTGTGTCTGACTTTTTTGGCTGACTTTTAGAAAGAACTTGGTCTGAAATCAGAAGATGATTTGGCTTATCTGCCCAAGCGCATACTTGATCTTAAGTGCCACTGGCATTCATTAGATGCCTACTCGATTGCTGCCTAATTCTATCAAAGTTTGTGTATTGCATTTTTTTTGTGAAGAGCAGATACTGCTGGCAGAATTATATTTGCTGCATTTAAGCTTTTGCAGGAATTTAGCCCACTATTTCTGGAAGATGTTGAATGTGGGAAGCGTCTGCCATTATAAAGCACAAGTCTTTTTGTCTCTCTGAGATGGGGTAGGCAATTTCTGGGTTTTTTTCTGGAATTTTTCCTTGTTTAGCCAAAGTAAAAGGGTCTCATTAGAGAGTAAGTTTTTCAACGCAATTTCTTTCCTGAGCAGCAAGAGATTGGAGTAGTGCTCTGGAGTCACTGTTTCAAGGCAGGCAAAGGTGGGTTTGAATGAATGGCCCCACTCAAGGCGCTTACTCAAGTGCCGAGCTGTTCTGTGTGACAGGAGCACCAACATCCAGTCTGCTTTTTTGTTGGGTTTGCGTTTTTAGTAATAGGAATCACAAAGATGACTTGGACTTCACTATACCTTACCTCTGTTTGTCTTACTGTAGTTTTCTGCTGGGGCCCAGAGCTTCATTACCAGTATTGCATCCCAGCTGCTTCACTCTTCCTCTCCGTAGCAAGCAGACTGTTTTCTGTTCTTTAATAAAAACCGTAGACACAATTAGTAAGATAATAATTTTGGAGCAGAATCCTGCTGTGACTCGCTGACATTGTCTAACACTGATCTCAACAGACGTAACCCCCTGAAATGCCTGCATGTCATTGTCAGACCGTAGACTATTCTGCATCTTGCTGGAACCTTGTGCTGTAAACACATTCCATGGGCTGCAGTATAACTGTCCTGTTACTTTATGTGCTTTCAGCTGAAGTACCGTGGATATTACAAATGTCAGCTTGGAGTCCTGTGCTGAGCCCGTATTGATTCAAGCCTGCAGTTTCCAAGGAATATGGGGGCAGCCTTATTCTAAATCAGGAGTAGAACCAGATCTTACACCAGCTAAGATGAATTTCAAGTGCCCAAGTTACATTGGAATATTACAGAACCTTCAAGGGTGAATAGGGGAGGGGATGAGTGCACTTAGGAGCCAATATCGTGTATTATTCTTTACCTTAAACAATGGTTCCTATCTGTAATTGAGATGAAAGGTAGGGTTTGAGAGTCAGTTCTCCCTGCACTGCAATGAAAGCTTTAAAAGCTATGAATAGAACTATTGTTAAGGTACCTTTAAAGCTCTAGCACACCAAGTTCCTGTGAAAGTGCTGTCTCGCATTACAATTAAGTTGATCTTGCTGCAGCTCCTTCTCATCCTGCCATACCAGCTCCTCCTTCATGCTTCATCTCTGATCTACTGATCAGATGGTGGAATGAGATTCATATCAGCTCGTTTTCTGGAATACAAACTAGGGGAAACAGCAGGTTACATTTTTTTTTCCTCAACCCATAATTATAATACTTTGAATGACATTAAAATGCATGATCACCAGCTCCTATAACTTGTCAAATTTTCTTTTCCAACTGTTCAAAAGGCTGACAGAACATGAAAATTTGCTACATCACGATTACTTGTTGCTAGAATCGAAAATATTAGATGTTTCATCCTTTACTGGATCCAGATTAAGGCAGTCCATAATTATACATAGTTGCTGTCTTGCAGAATAGTAATCTACCTTGTTTATATTGTTTGACTTTTATATTGTTGGTAAAGCCATTTATAACTGCATAAGTAATGGACTTAATTTCTGTTATCTTGTTTCTGATTTCTAATTTTTAAATTATTCTGTTCACTAGAAGATACGGGGAACAGTTGGCAGTACTTGGAAATTAAAAACAGAGATATAAGTAATCTTTGTAATTGAATTAAAATATCAGGATTTAGTTTCTTGCATATAATTACTAAAATTTCATCAATAGATACTTAAAATTTGCTGTTTGTTTTAAATTCATTTAATTTTGCCCTAAATTTGTCCTGTGGCTGAAAATACAGTGTCCTTCTTGTTCCCAAATACAACACTGGGGGAAGAATTGCAGGTCTCTGTGCCTAGGTTCTCAGCAGATCTGAAGATGAGCAGACCAACAAAAGCTTAACTTGGAAAAGGACTTAACCACTCAGTGATATCAGTTAAGGTGTGCGAAATATTGGGGAGAATTTAGTACTGTGAAGAGAAAGAAGAATGCTGCTGATATTTCTGGGCCAACAGAGATTGTTACCAAGCTCTCTTAACAGGCATAATAGCTTAGCTGTCTTTGCCATTTTGCTTCTTGCATTTCCCAGGAATCTAATGAATCATTTAGAAGTAAGACCTGTCAGTTGCTCTTGAGATCAATACCTGTTCCCAATCTCCAACTGCCACATGTTCATGACAATTACTCATCTTAACTGTAGTTTTGAACAGAGAGGCAAATTGTCTTTGAGCTCCCAAATCATGGAATTCTTTCAATGTAGTTTGAGTCATACCTTTTAGACTTGTTTCTATATAACTAAACAGATTGTTAACCTTTGAGCAGGCTGTTTTTAAAACTAAAACAACCCAGGGGAACAAAAAAAAAATATTTGAAGAAATTGTAAAGGTATTTCAAAAGGGTTTGTTGTACATAAAGTTAATAAAAATTTGAGTACCACTTCAAAAAGCATTATTTTAAGAAAGTACCCCAAAGCCAACAATATTTTTCTTAGTTTCAAAAAGAACTTTGAATAATTCTTATCTGAGATACATTTTTCTCATTTTTTTAGCATGAATCTAGAGAAACATTACTGGGATTCAATATGGTGAATTACCGAGCATGTAAGAATTTGTGGAAAGCTTGTGTTGAGCATCACACGTTCTTCCGTTTGGACAGACCACTCCCACCTCAGAAGAACTTTTTTGCACATTATTTCACTTTGGGTTCCAAGTTCCGGTACTGGTAAGTGCTGATTTGAAATCTATGGGAAAGAATATGGGTAGGCAGCTCATCAATGAACACAGGAAATTATCTAGAATCTACATTAAAACGTAATTCAAGTAGATTTTGAATCCTGCAACTGTTCCCCTTCCCTGATGGCCTATGTTTCAAATGTCACTAATTTTTTAAGATAACTTGAACATACAATTATTATATTATTAGTGGTCATTATTGCACTAGTGCTCTGAGATTGTCTCCCAAGCTGTATTTCTTGGCCTGTTCTCCTGCTGGGTTATGTTTATCTTAAAAATGTTGTCTCAAAATGTCAAAGTTTTTGACCTGGTGTTTTTGAAAACTGTTGAGTCTCAGATACTGCATGCAGCAACCGCAACAAAACAGACCTAAATAAATACCAAATACAAACCACTGAAAAGAAGCTTGTACAAGTTAAACCCACTTATCTACATGTATGCAAACAGGAATTAGGTGAAAACAAAGAACATAGATCTTCTGTATCAAACCCAGAACTTCAGAAAATGAGGAGAAAATTAAATCCATAAACTTTAAGGATGAACTTAAAATAATAGGCAAAAAGCATGGAGGTGCACAGAATGACTGTGTGATAACTATAATCCCTGTAATGCTGGGGTGGGTAGTTTTGGGTTTTGCTGGTTTATACTTTTTATTTAAAAAAAATTCTCTGTTCATTGACTGAATTAACTGTCTCTGCAAGAAATGCAGAATGCCAGTGGCTTAAATTGTGCCTGAAACAGAGAATAACAGAGCTACTACTAATCATCCATCGAGAATGGCAGTAGTGTCTGTGACGTACAAAGGGACATGATGAAAAGCTAGAAAACAGAATAACAGGCTATTTCTGTCACACTTGTGAATTGCATAAATGTATAAAGAGGAAAGTAATTCAATGGCTAACTGTTTATAGCATCTGGTTTTGACCAGCATTCACAGTACCCATTTGAGAAACAGCATTCTATGATCCTGAACAGTGTTTGAGACTTGACTCAATGTTGCTATAGAGAATTTCAGGGAGCTTTTTCATTTCTGTAAGGATTTTGAATCTGAATCAGTGGTTACTGTTACAGAATAGCTCTTTGATGATGACATTCAACTTAAGTTAACATAAGATGAAAAGGGAAACGCCATAAAAACGAAGAAGGTCATTAAAATTGCTGGAACAGCCAAAAGGCTGGAATTTCTGCAAGTATTTTGAGAGCTTGTTGAGAGGCAACGTAATGGGAATAACATGGTGCAAAGAGAGAGGTTGAGGGCACTAGGCCTGTTTAATCTGATAAAGAAGAAGCTAAGGGAGAATTCAGTAGCAATCCTAAAGCTTCTTCAAGGGTAATGTCAGTACTGATGGACACAAAGGTGCTGGTTACAGGCAGGTGAGATTTCACTGTGAAGATTCTGAGTGGACATGAGGGAAAGTGTTTGGGTTTTTTTAGAACTGTGTTGCCAAAACAAGTTACCTGGACTGGCTGTTGGATCTCTGTTAGTGGAGACTTTCAAAAGTCAGCTAGACAAAGCCATGGCCAGAGATGACCTAGTGGTAGCAGGAGATTGGACTGCACACTTCTAGCCAACATCTGTATAATCAAAAGGAGTCAATAAGATACAGAACCGACAGGTCTAGACAGAATTATCTCCACTTCTGAAAGAAATCAGGGACATGAAATTGTTGAACTATTGAATTGTTACATAACCTATTTCCACTGGTCTAAAATACTGCTATGCATCACATGTTAAAGAATATTTAGAGATTTTTGTTTTGTTTTGTTTTTCTTTTTTAAATAAAGCTTCTAAGAGGGATCTAGAAGATTGTTAATGAGCAAAGGTGACTTCTGTACACTGTCATAGGATTTTTCAAAGTGGTTCTTATAGTATTCCTCACCAAATACTCTTGAAAAAACATGAAGAGTTTTACTGTGTATTAGCATCTGTTTTAACCAAGTAGGAAACAAGTAGGTTCCTTCTTCACGATGGAAGGAAGTTACCACTGAAGTGATACAGGGTTTTGTAGTAAAATCTGAAATCAATAGTAGAAGGTTTTGGTGGTATTTCACACTGAGGGGTGAGTAGGCAATAAAATAGTAGATCAACGTCAATGCCCAAAAAGAGAAAAGAGCAGGAACATCAATTCTCTGAAAACCTTAAATCGGTTATTAGTAGAATTTATGGAGGGACAAATACAATGATATTATTGGAAAGGAATAGAGGTAAATACAGCCAACTTACTGGTTGTTGGAGTTTAAAACGTGTGACCCCAGCAATTTAGCTGGCAGCAGGTTTGGAAAGAGAAACTTTCTGGATTCACAGCATTGCAGAGGTTGGAGGGCAGGTCTGGACACTGTTGAGTCCAATGCCCTGTTCTAACAGGGTCCACTGTAGCATGTTGCCTAAGAGAGTATCCAGCCAGGTTTTGAATGTCTCCAAGGAGGAACCATCTCTGAGCAACCTGGTTCAGTGTTAAACTATCTTCAAAGTAAAAACTTTGTTTTGTCTTGGTCGGTGATGAGGCTGTTGTTTTGTAGCCCTGTCCTTGCTGCCTGCCCCCCTTAAGAAGTGTCTGGCTGTATTTTTTACTTTCTGGCATTTGGTCCTCCTGAGCCTTCTCTTCCTGAGGCTGAACAGTCCCAGCTCTCTCAGCCTTTCCCCATCCATCAGATGCTGCAGACCCTTAGTGGTCTTTGTGGCCCTTTGCTTGACTTGCGGAGCTCTGGAGCTCCACCAGACATTCCAGATGTGCTCTCACCTGTGCTGGACAAACCTGCTCTCCAGCCAGTTCACACTCAGCCTGTGCATGGCGTTGTTCCTCCTCAGTTGCCAGTCTTTGCATTTTCCTTCACTGTATTTAATGAGATTCCAGCTGACCCATTTCTCAGGTCTTCACGCATCCAGTAGTTCTGTAATAGGAACGTGGAAATAGCTGATTCTTTGCTTTCATAATGTAAATATTCCTGTAGGAGAGACTGTGCTTGTTCTGAGGTTATTAATGGAGAAGTGGCTACAAGAGCAAGTGTTACTGGTATCTTGTCACCAATTCTTAAGTGCTGATAGATACTCAAAATGGTATTTTTTTTCTAGAAGAGAAATTATGCAATATTATAAAGAACCTTTGATTTGACACAAGACATCTGGTCTTACATGAAAAGTCAGCAAGTTTCAAGATCTAAACTTAGTTTTGACAAGTTGCATAGAAGAATACAATCCTGATGTGCTTATCATGTAATTTTTTGTGTTATTTTGCTAAACTAAATGGGAACTAAGTTACTAGCAATTCAGGGAGTAGGTTAGGAAGAGTATGGAAGAGATGTAAGTTTTTGACAGTAGCTATAACAGGAAATATTATTAAGTGTTAAGTGTTACCCAAAGATCCAAGCAGAGATTTCTTATTGCTTTGGATAAAAAAGCAAACAGAAGGGAAAGCTTTTGTTACATGTAAAATTATTTGGAAAGAAGACCTACATTTCTACCAAATGCTTTCTAAGGTTATGCTGTACTGAAGCTATGGCAACTGCTTGAGCATGCCTGAAAACAGAATTTAGGAATTTTGTTGAGATGGTTCAATTTAAACAAGATATTTTGATTTAATCTTGTTGCATTTAGTGGTTTGATTTTGTTTTGTTTTCCAGTGGGAGAACAGAGGTCCAATCTGTGCAGTATGGTAAAGAAAGAGCAAATAAAGACAGGGTATTTGCAAGGTGAGTAATTTACATTCCTTAATATTTCCCCATTTATATATTTTAAAAATTCAGAATAGCCTTCAATCTATGTAGTTTGTTGTTACATGTATTAGCCCTCTTGGTGCTGTTTTATTCCAAAGAATGGTCTCCTGCTGTTAAAATACTCCATTAAAATACTGAGTTAATGGGTATTTTAGTCTGTGATAATAACTTGCAACTGTACACGTGTATTTCCTTTAGAAATAAGTACAGTGAGTCTTACTTGTGAGAACAGCTTTATCACTGTAGTCTCTGTGAGGCATTTTACTATGAAAAGTGAGCTGCTTCTGAAGGTATTTGGTCACAGAGCGGTTGGCTAATCAGGAATATATTACTTAATTTTATTCCAGGTTCCTGAGGAGTTTAGTGAATGCAATAAGGCATAAATTTAGTTATTTCTTCAGAAATTATGATGCTGTTTTTGAAAGTAAAACAGCTGCTACATCCACCTGGCAGTTTGCTCTGATCATTAATTGAATCCTTGCAGGGAGAGGGCAGCTCTGTCCTTTTTTTATGCTTCTACTTTTACTGAAATCCGAGATCTCTTTTTGCCCCTTCAGGAACTTGGGAGTTCAAATTAATGCTTGCAGACTTCTAGTAGTAAGTCCAGCAAACTTTCCAAGTGCCTGCAGACACTGTTTCTAAGAGTATTGGTGGTTTCTGTCTTGATTTCCTTCCCTGTCTCCACCCCTTCTTTCCCCCTGTGCATTAGAAGCTAATTTGAGTTTTAGCTTAGCCCACCATAGATAGATAGCTCCCTACTAGGTTTGAGGGGCAGAAATGCTGTAACATGCTGGTTCAACAAGTAGATTTTATAAAACAAATTTTTTCTGTGTAAAATTATTTTTTACTCCATTTAATTTACTTTGGGAATGTGAGTTGATTTAGATTTGCATTTGGAGGAACTTTTTTTACTACTCGGGAGACTCAACACCGTGACAGATAAGCTTTACTTCACTAAATGACAGTTATGAATCAGTTAAAAACCATTTTTCTTGTTGCACTCTGAACTTGCCAGTTCCCCACAAATCAGGAGAGTGGAGGAGAGCTGATATTTTGTTTTGAGGAGCATTTTTATCATTTCAGAAACCCTTATGCAGTAGATGGCACTCTTCCCTTTGCAGCAAAACCCAGCAAGTGCTGCTGGGGATCACTTGTAGTTTATAATATATAGTTGGATAAAATTGATGAAGTTGATAAAATCAAAAGCCATGGCTGGAACTGTTCTTATTTGCATAAATCTTGGCTTTTTCTAGTTAATAAAATGCGTGGCTCTTCCATCCTCAGGAATTTTATTTTCCACTGTTGCTTTTTTTATTAAAAAATAGAGCATTTATCCACATATTTTGAGTTTCTAGGAAGTGTTGATGACTGATGTCTGAGGCATATATGTTTATATCAGTAAAATGAAATAATGGTGTATTGTAACAAATAAATTTCAAAAAGCTTTTAACACATCAGCCGCTTCTTCTTCTGTCTTCTTCATGACAGTGTGCAATTAATTTATTTTCAATTTTAAAGACCTTTAATATTTTCAAGAGTGAAAAAAGCTTGAAAGAGAAGACATTTCTAGAACACAGTGTTGGTCAAGAAACTTAATTTAAGAACATTAATTCTTTGTCTTCTAAACATTTGCATTTCAGGCTGACACGCTGAGTAGATGTCAGCCCTTTTGTATACATACAGAGGATAAATTTTGTTTTCTAAGATTTTCCAGCTATAAAGTGGGTTTTATTCCTGGAACCTGCCTTTCTCTTTCGTGGTGTATCTTTATCAGACAAAGTCATGGTGGTGTTGAACAGCTTTTTAAGCTCTCAGGCAGTGGGGTTCTGGTTGCTTTTCAAGGTCTTTCTTGAGAATTAGGTGGGCACATAAGTTTAAATAATGGTTGTTGCTTTATTATTATTACATAAGAAGATTTATTCAAGATCAGTTAAGGAAATGTTTTTGGTGGTTTTCTTGGTAGCATTATCCAGATTTACACTTGCATTTCTTAACAATATCTGATTAGAAACTGCCTTATTTGAACTAATGCTGTTTAAGCAAACCTTTGAATCATTTCATGGTAAGAAAATGAACATAGAGGGTTACACTGAGATTTTACTTGAGTGGTCTGTTTGTTCTAACTTGAGAAATATTGATTGCCACAAGTAGTGACTAGCTGCTCTGGCCTTTACATGCTGAGTGGAACGTGGGTGCAGAGCACGAGACAGGGAAATAAAATTTTTTAACAGCCATTTAAATAAAACAAGCCATTTTAACCTACAGGAAGCAAGCTTAGCTGTTTGTTCTCAGGATTTTACTTTAAAATTAGCTGAAAGATTTTTTTTTTCAAATCATAGGAACATTTACATTTAACCTTTAAACCTGGAATTATTCCTGTGAAGGATATATTCTGTAATAAATTGCATACATTATGTAGGTGCTGTTCTGTTAATCTTCATGCAGCACTAAGTTCAGCATTCTGAAGACTGTTGCTGCAGTTGTTTAGGTTTTTTGTGGATTTTGTTTGTTTGTTTGTTTTGGGTTTTGTTGTTGTTGTTTGGCACTTTTTTGTTGTTTTGGGTTTTTTTTATCATTTTCATTATGGCTGTTCTCTTGGCCTCATTTGTTGCAGGATATTCACAATCCATGAAACCCCATAAAAATTCCCAGAGACTTAATAGAAGTAGATAATAAGAGTAAAAAAGGTTCAATCAAGTAATGAATTGAGAGAATTCTTAACAGGCGCTACTTTTTCTTAGAGTCCTTGTGAAATATTCTAGGGCTGCTCAGTTCTGGTGTGCACAGGGGGCTGAGAGAAAGGAGTTTGAGTGAGTGGGTATCAGTCATTTCTATCTGCAAACTCCCTATCATAAATTGGAGTCTCTATTTCCAAAAATTCTATCTTGCTTCAATTGTGCACTTATTCAGGTCTATTAAATAATTTCTCAGGTGCTTTAAATTGCATGTGTCATTTGTGTGATGTACCTTGCAGATTTGTCTATAGTTTTAGTCTCTTGGTCTGCAGCAGTATATGTCAGTTTTGCTGAGAAATGTGTTCCCTGTACTCCTTGTCAAAACACAAAGCAAGGCTGTGGCTTCAGGTTATGTTTCTTTTTGAGACAGAAATAATTTTTTAAATTCCCACCTGTATTCCCAAGCAACACCTTTCTTCTTTCCCAGCTTCTGCAAGATTTTAGCCCTTCAGCTGTGGGTGCCAAACAAATTCTGTCTTTGAAGGCTTTTCTGTACTGTAGCTGAGCTAATATAATATCATGGGTTTTTTTAGTTCCATTATGTAATTTCATCCCTGCTACTCAGTTTTGGGTGTTTGGGTTTATTTTTTGTATTTGCTGTAACATTGCAGCTCATAAGACTTGGGGGCAGGTAAAGTTTTCAGTTTCTGTTGCTACTCAAATAGATACTCAAATAGGGACTTTCATTCCAACTTTCAGAAATATCTCTGCAGGTACACCAAAATTAAATCTGAAAATGGCTTATTCTGTTAACTATCAGCGCCCTGTGCTGGGTGCAATAGAAACATCCAGGCTGAGCAGACAGAGGTGAAATTTAAAATTCCAAAATGTCCAAGTTTTATGCATCTTAGTCCTCCTCTCCCATCTCCTCAGCTGCACTCTGACTTGAGAAAATTATTTTAATATTGTTAGAAGTTAGATATACAGGACAAATTTGTAGGTATATTTCACAACAAATCTTAAATGTTAATTAAAAAAAAACCTTATTGTTGGATTTAGAAGTGTTGACAGGAGAACTAAAATCAGCACGGCACTAAGAAGTTCAGTTCTGCAGTGTGGTAATTTTTTCTTTGAAATTTCTGCAAAGACAGGAAATTGGGGCAACAAACATGAGTGGGTGGGGACTCTGAGGTTAGAGCTGTTAATAAAATAATTGAGATGAAGCTTTGGTGAGAAACACTGCTGTTCATCGTGGTGGTAAGGTATTACTTCTGAAAGATCAGACCCTATCCACAATAAAAGGTGAGTGTTGTCTTGATATTGGATGTTTTCGTAGGGAAGAAGGTGATGCTTTGCTCCTTTTGGAGTTTTGTTCCTTTCTTGTATCAGTTGAGGAAGTTTACATAAAGATAGTTACAGACTTTGGCTTAAGATACAAAGCAGTGGGGGTTTTTGAAGCAGTTGAAAATGTGACTTTTGGAAAAACTTGGATTTTCTTTCCCCCCCGCCCTATATGCTCCTGTGTCTCTCTAATTTACCTAGTTTCACACAGGCAAGGATGATGCACTTACACTGTTGGTGAGTGTTAGATAAAGAAAAGTCCCTCCCTTCCAATTTTGCTACATTCCATTTGTTGCTTTTTAACTGAAGGTAAATGAGGTTCAGTTATTGCCTTTACATGTCTGTCAGCAAATACTATATCTGCAGTCCTGTATTTACCTAATTCAGCATTGGTTATATTACATTCTTCTGCATTTTCCCCTCAGACTGTTCTTTGGTTGGTAGTAGAATCCACCTCTTGGCAGACCTGGCTCTTGGCGCTCATCTCCTGGCTGGAAACAGATGATTGGGTGTCAGCAGGGTCCACCTAATGAGATCCCTGATCAATAAAAGAACAACAAAAGACTAGAATTAGACATGCATTTCAGTTCTGCTGGTGCAGTTTCATGTTATTTTACCTGTTCAGAACTGCTCGCATGTACATGTTTGTGAAGAATACTGAAGTGGTTTGAGTTGCTCACATTTGAAGCAAATTACAGAAATTGGAATTTTGTTTTAATTGATCTGATACCAAGCTAATTATTTTTCAAATCAAATTAATACTCTTTAAATATAGTGAAGCATGCTAAGATGCTGGATGTGCTTCTCTGAGGAATTAATAGATACTTACCCACTTTTCAAATATCAATATACTATTAAATTTTTTCCCCCTGGGAGTAACACCTGAAATAGTATTATTTAGAATAGCCCATCTCACTTAACTGTCTGAAATTTGTCAGCTGTCACTCAGTAAGACTTTAGAGCAGTAAAGCAGAATGCAATACATGTTTAGAACTGCTTGGTGGAGTGAAAATAAAAATAAACCCTCCACAAGAACACCACCACTCCATTAGTACCAAACAGTGTTGACATCTTACTTATTTCTGTATATGAAGCTTATTCAATATAATGCTTGACTGGTTGTTGTTGTAGATTTTTTTGATAATGTTGAGGACATTATTATCTGCTCAAGGTGGTGACTTACATTGAGTTTTAAGTTCTCTCAGAAGCAAAAATACATTTGCTAGCAAGTTTCCCATTTTCAGAGGATGTAGTTTGTGTGCAGGTAGTTCCTTAATTTCTCAAAGTTCCTTCTTTCTGGAGTTGCTCTTTCAGTAAACCAGTAATAATGACGAAGATAAAGAGCAGTTCCTGTGTGTCACAAGGACTGTGAAGGCAGAATTTTTTTTTTTATATGGGTATATGGAGCTGTACTGCTCATACAGCAATATGTTGTCACCTCATTGTGCAAAGCTGAAGAATTTAGTGATAGAATATGGAGGCAAATGGAAATGAAATTATCATGTCAAAAAACATTGAAGTATCACTGGAACTAGAGAGGGTTGATTAATGATAGAGGAGAACTCTGAATTATGTAGCACCATCAAAGCAGTGGAAGTAAAGTAAAAACCCAGTAACCCAAAATATACAGGACATCTATGGATTGTTTAAAAGTATTTTTGTTGTTAGGTGAAAAATTTTCAGTTGAAAACAACAAACTACGAAAATCTGGGTACATTTAGTTGCAGAATGACTGAACCATCCAATGCAATGCTAAGAAAACAGCAGCCACAGATGATTCATTGATGGTTTCCAATATAAAAGGGAAATGTTGTATTTCATGAGCGATTACAGGTATGGTTTCATTTGTGCTTAAGAAAGAGGTGAAAGAAAAAGCAGGAGATTGTAGGCATCCTGTAATGACAGCAAAATGGGAAGAAAAGGTTTTGTTAATGTCAAGAAAGGGCAACAAGTAGAAAATAGAATTCCTTTTGTATAAAAGCACTGCTGAGAATGACCATTGACCTGAAGGACATTTCTGGCACAAAACCAGATGAAGTTCTGTTACCCACAAAGAAGTTTAAATAGTTAAATAATATTTTTGCATCTGCCTGCCTGAAGTGACAAGGCACGTTCTGGGAGAAAGCATGTCATCTTGATGGAAATCCCTGATGTCTAAACAAAACTTTGTAACTCTGTTGGCATGTTGTTGATTACCTCACTTCCAGTTCTTCAAAGTCTTTGGGAGTTTTTTGGCCTGATGTTTTCACTGTTTTATTTTTCCTGAGGTGGCTAACCAGTTGTGTTACTTAGAGGGGATTTTTTTTACTTGTTTACTTTTTTTACTTGTTTATTTGTTTGGTTTTTTCCTACATTTTCTAAGTTCAGATCTCTCAGTGATTATGCTGTTTGAGTCAGATTCTTTGAGGCATTAGAAATCTAGTGAGTTCAGATTCTGTCTTGCCTGTCTCCCTCACAGCCAACAGTAGTTTATCAGTATTTTAATGGCATTCTTTTCTAAGTACATTAAAAGAAGTACAGTAGATGGAGAAACTACTGAACTGCCATGTAAATACAGCTTTGCATTATTACATTTCCTTTCTTACACATCATTTGGTTTCCTATGATAGGACATCAGTTTCATTGTGGTGAGTTTTATATAATTTTGTTCTTACATCATACAATTTTTGGTTAGTCATTTAACTTTCTTCTTCTAGATCCCCCAGTAAACCCTTGGCACGGAAAGTTATGAGTGGGATGGATTGGGAAGCAGTGAGTAGGAACTCACTGTCTGATGACAGGCTGGAAACGCAGAGCCTCCCGTCACGGTCTCCACCTGGAACCCCAAATCAGTGAGTAGCATCAAATCTTCTCTCCCTACAAATGACTCTCTACCTCTAATGTGAGCGATCTACTTGTGTAATAAAAGGATTAATGTGTTATGTAGATAAATAGCTTCAAAAAATGTGTGCTGAATGATTCTCTGTGACACTTAGCTTCAGATTCAAAAAAAGTTTTTAGGGGGAAGAGTTTTAGGTGCTTTCCCTTGACTTGTAAAAAGTGCAGGATGTATCATACTACCTTAAATTTGAGAATTTGAGTTTTTTCAAGCACAGTTAAAACTAAGTTATTAATTTGGTTAAAAAAAGACCCTGATGATAAAATCTGTCTGATATTTAAAAAATCATTTATTTTATTAATTATCACTTTTTAAAACATGGGGGAAAATTACTTAATTGGAAATTGGAAAGCCTTGCAGGTTAATTCCTCTCAAATTTTTGCCTTTCCTTTCAATGTTCACTTTTCATATGATAGAGCCTTCTGTTTTAAGTTAGTGAAAAAACACTCCTGATTTCTTTTGGAGGGGGACCAATTTTCTCAGTATGCTAAAACTTGCTTAAGAATCAGTATTACTCAATTTTATATTACATAAATGACAAGAATGAAAGATTCTAGGGCGTATTATTCACAAGATCAATGTTGTAAATACCTGTAGCATTTAAAAATTACTGAAAAATTGTGTAATAATTATGCTTAAAGCAGAACAAACTTAAACATGCATGTTTAAAAGAATTTGAATATTGTCATGCTAGTTTTCAAATGGAAAGATACTAGAATCCAGAAATTATAAGACTTCCAGTGCAAAGCTTATGATTCTTTGAGGGGAAGATACGGGGGATAAATTGTTCATCTTAATGAATTCAGGTTAAGTTCTGCCATGAACAGAGTCAGGATTTGTCTTCTTAGGAATCCATTTTTCTTCTTGTTGACTGGGCTTGTTCATTGGACCATAATGGTTTCAGACTTCTTTAATTAAAAGTAAATAAAATTTTAAAATAGCCCTTAGTGTTTATTAAAATAATTTTGAACACTTAATAAAATACATATTGATCTGACAATGTAATTGTTTCAGTGATTTTTGATATTTTAATATGTGTATAAACATGTTCTTATACTGAGAGGAAATAATTTTTTTAGCATCCTGTTTTAGTGGGTGGTGTCAGAAATGTAGATTAACAATAATATTCTTGTCACATTGCACTGCTCCGCTTTCCCTCTTAGTCGCAACTCTGCCTTCACTCAAGAAGGAGCCCGGTTACGACCCTCATCAGTGGGACATTTAGTGGATCATGTGGTTCACACCTCCCCGAGTGAAGTATTTGTAAATCACAGATCTCCATCCTCCACCCAGGCCAACAGCATCATACTGGAATCATCCCCGTAAGTTCTGCTCTTACCACGCCACTGTAGCATGCAGGGCTTCTGAAAAGAAGTCAGAGATCTTGGCCTCGAAGAATTTGTTGTTAAATGTGGGGTCGGGGAGAGCCAGGCAATCTAATAAAAAGGTGATTTTTTAAGGAGTATTAGTGTAGGTCTTACTGTGAGAAAGAGCTAGATGATACAGAACAGAAGACCTGTGTCTGACATATTCCAGGTTCAGGATTACAATACCATACCCACTAACCCAAGCTGTGAGTTCGTTGTAATGTGACCATCAGTGTCTGGATGCAGAACCAAAAGTTGGGTTTTTGATAGAATTGAAGAAAAGTTTTAATTCTCACAAGTTGGGAAATGATGCTTTTTGTCAAGGCACAGAAGTGAGCTTTACAAATTACCTAGGCAAAATACCTTTTTGGCACCCCAGCATTTGGACATTGCTAGTGTATTTGGTATATTGTTACAAAGTTTATTTTTTTAAGCCGACACTGTCAGGCTTTTTTTTTTTTCTCCAATAATGCTGAATATTCTTTATACTGTAAGCTTACTTACTATGGGGTACAATGGGTAAAATAAAAACTATTATTGTGTATTGGGTCCAGAACGAAGACAAACAGAAAAACCCGTTGAGTTATTCAAAGATACTGAAATACCCAATAAATTGTGTTCAGAGTACAGATTAATGGGGAAAAATATTTCAATATATACTGTTTTATCATTGCCACTATACCCTCTTAGTATAGCTGTACATGTAGTGCCAGATATGCCCTCGTAGTTTTGTATAATCATCTCTTGTTAGCAGGGAAATTGTGCAAATGGTTTCAAAACCAATTGAGAACTGTAATGCATCACATACCTAATGACATGTTTATAAACAAATTATATGTCTCATGAAAAATTACTCTGGGAAACTATTTAAGCACCGTTTTAAAACCTTGCTTAGACCGACTGTGTTTTCAGTTTTAACAGCTATGTGTGATTTTTAGGAGGGAAACAGAGTACAAGTTTTAAAGTTTTATAAAATAGCATATGATGCTTTTTAAAATAGGCTTCAATAGTTACAATTTGACCCTCAGCTAGTTACTTAACTTTCAGGGTTATGTAATATTAATTTGACCTAGTCATGTAAATTCTCCTTTTTTTGGTGGACTTTTTAACATATTTACATGCCAAAGGACTCTCAGAACTGGAACAGTTGTTAATCTTTTCTCGTATTATAGTTTTGCTGTCCAAAGGCCACACAGGGTCAAGTTCCTTCTGTTCTAAGACTTCCAACTGAAGTCAGTTATGAGAAACCCTTAATGAATGACAAAGTGATACAGTGAAGGAAGCACGATTTTTAAATACTCTCTTTTATTCATATGCCTTTACTTGAAGTTGTACAAGATCTTCCTGAGTGTTCTTAGGATTTGTTTATTTAGTACTTGATTTCTTGAGTAAGTCACCATAGAAATGAGTCTTAGAAAGAGAGGAAGTGGTTTTGTACTACTCAGGCTGTTCTTTTTCATATTTTTGCACTTTTTATGCCCAAGCAGAAAAAGTATTGCTCTCCCATCACTAAGTGTTAGGGGTTCCACTTTTGGATTTTTTTTCCACTTGTTGGAAGCTTAAAACTAAACTTTAATATCCCAGTATAGATCTTTTTTAAGAATGAGGACACTGACTTTCAAAAGTATATGAATCCCATTAAGATCTTTTGAAGGTTTAAGGTGATGTTATTGATTCAAGATTTGCCATTTGTGAAGGAAAATATTAGACATGAAGTTCATATTAGCTCTATAATTTTAAACTATACTGTTCTACTGTCTAAAAAGCTATTTTTTAATCAATTTGAGCTTTCTGGCTGAAAAGATTTGTGTAGTCCATGTGCTAATTTGTCAGAAATTCTTATTTACTGATCAAATTTATATATGTGAAAAAGAGGAGCTAACCTGACTGGCAATAGGTTTAGTGATCTTTTTGAGTTTGGAATCAACATAGCGAAAGAAATTAACAGTTTCCATGCAGTTCAGAAGGATATTATAGCTTAGCTAATATAACCTTTAATTGCACATCTCTTCTCTATCGGAATGTCCTATTCAACACTAAATGGAGATATAGTGATTGTAGTTCCCTTAGCTAATTATAACCTCAAATTCCAAAAGCACGTGATAAGTGTTTAGTTTAATAAATTTATGGAGGTGTGCATGGAACTTTTGCTAAATATATTAAAAAGATCAGACCGGATATCTGTAACAAAAATACCCGAAGCTTGCCAGTGCCAGGGTTTGTATGTTATTTTATTATTATGTAAATTGCTGAATGCAGTAACAGAGAGCTGCTTTGCCTGCAAAATAGGCTGCTTTCACTGCCATTGTCTGAGCATTCATAAGGAAATTCAAAGCTGACTGGGCAAATATAAAGCAGTGAAGTTTATGCCCGAGGCTTGATTGTTAGTTCTCACAGTTCATTATGCTAATATATTACAGAACTTGCATTGCTGCTTGTAAAATGCTCATTTAAGTAACTTTTCAAATCTTTTCTGTAAGTTTGTGTGTTCGGTAGGAATTTACTTGTGTTTGTTGACATGTACGTACAGACATCTAGTCAAACATCAGATCCATCTTCTGCTTTTATCAGAATAACTTCTTTTCTCTTTCTATTCATGTTTTCTGTTCCTTTTGTTCTTTGGTTTAAAATTCTCAGGAGTAATTGTTTTCAGGAAAATACATAACTTAAAAGACTGAGTAATCTGTGCTGGCCAGACTTGAATGAATGAATGCATAGGCAGCTAAAAATCTCTGGGTGACCTTTGTAAGTCGATGTCTAAATAGTTTATAGCTGCCTTGCAGATTTGTTTTGCAAATGTTGACAATCATCATATTTTTCTCTCCACAAAAATGAATTTAGAAAAGCTGCTTATCTTGAAAAATGAAATGTGCTTTTTTTTCTGTTACTTGCACTGAAAAGTGTTAAGAGATACTATTTTTCTCCCCAACTGTGTTTTGAACATAAGGTTCTTCAGACATCAGACTGAATAATTAGTGCTTTTTTTTTCTTGTAACACTTCATGAAAAAAATATTTTCTGAAAGTTGAAATAAAGCAGAAAAATAGAGAAAAATATTGTTGGGATCTTTTTGAATGTGCTGTTTTCTTTCATACACTGACAAAAATGTTACCAGTTTTGTTTTCTAAGAATATTGACTAATTTTTTTAAACTGAAGCAGAAAATGTTTGGCATTTTGAAGTGAAGTGTTCTATTTCCCAGTTTTCGTGCTTTTTGAAAGAGGCTCATCCATTTATTTTTTTTTTAATCAGTACACTCTGTTTTGCTCAGATTTTTATTTTTGATCATGTATCAGGGAACCGCCTTTATTGATTTGCATAGAGACAAATTTTATTGTATGGAGTTTGACGTGTGCCTTAAGTTTTCAGGTTTGCAGCAACTTGAAACCTTGTGCAGTCTCATACTGAGAGTCCTGCCCTGCTAACAGTTCACTGAGGCGAGACTACTAAACACAGTAGAGCTGCTCATGTGGCTACCTGTGCATTTCAGAGGGAGCTGTGATGAGTTACCACTGCAGCTTGCTGATGACAAAAGGAGCAGTGTCCTGCTTTTGCCTCTGGGAATGTCCTTCCCTCCCTGCATGGTGGCCAGTCCTGAGATAAACCAGAGGACCCAGGCTTGTCCAAAGAGTATTTTTAGTTGCTTGATGTAAGCTGCCTTAGCCAAGGGAGGAGGACCAGTTCTTCAAGGAAGCAGCCAGGGATGTGGGTGAAAGAGCAGACACCCCTATTTTTGGTAGTAGCATTCTCTTTAGATTTAGCTATAACCTGTAAGTTCATTCTTGATGGTTTATGGATCTGGTATCAGTGGGCTGTTGTCTAAAATCGTTAAATGACTTAATAGCACCTTTTAATAGAATGCTTGTGGAGGACGACATATCCTGCTGCTATTTAGAAACTGCTGTTCAAACCAAGTTAATGGGAACTGTGAACTCGTTGCCCTTTTGAGCCTTTCCAAATGTTCTTCTTAGCTCTTAAATATAAATCCATATAATGAAAGATGAATCATATATTTATGTAATACAAATTGCAGAGTTAAGCTTTTATTCCAAAAGGACTAACAAAAGGAAATTCTCTGTATTATACAAAAACACAGAGAACATTTTTATTAATCTACAATGGAGTGCTTGCAGATCAGAAGTAAGGGGTTAAGCATGCTAAAACCATTTTTTAATAAGGTCCTAGGTAAAAGATGAACCTGCTGGTTCTGTGTACAGTTACTTGTCAAAAATGTGCAACAGGTGCAAACATAAGCTGCCAATATATTCAACTGCACTACATTTTTGAGGTTCTAAAAATACATACAGATAATCATCTCTCAAACTCTTGAGTTTCTTCTAACATTTTCAGTTTATTTGCAATCCTGAAAGAACTGTCAATATCTCATGATTGTTCCACTTCATGCTTCTATTTTGGTATTTAGATCTCAAGAGACTCCTCTAGATGGGCAGCCTCCAGCGTTACCACCCAAACAATTTAAAAAGAACAGTTGGAACCAAATTCATCATTCACACTCACAGCAAGAACTGGATAACCATATTAATGAAACATTTGATGTTCCTGCATCACCTGAAAAATCCACTGTAAGTTTTTTGATCCAGTTGAACAGTTCTGCTTTTTATCAGAATGACGGTCCTATTTTACATGAGCTTGGTTCTGAAGCATTTCAGAGCTGCTCTGTTTGTGCATTACCTTGCAGTATTATTGTCCCTTCCCTGGCTCCTGCTGGTTTTACTCTAGCTGCAGTGTAGTGCTTTGTCAATTGACAGCAAATCACTGCATTGGGATGGTTATGCAAACCTTTTGAGCATTAGCTTTTCAGCACATGCAGAAATTTCTGCCTAACTCCTTCTTTGAGAAGTTATTTTGCCATCAATTTTAAGGAAGACATTGCAGGTGTTTAATCTAGCTTTAGCTAAAAAGGTAAACCTGAAAATACCTACCAGCTTCTAAAGTAGTTTTATCAGGAGAAGCTTCTTGAGTCTGTGGTTGCATTTCTCATCAGAATTTCCAAGAAAGAGACTGTCAAGAGGGCTGTGACGGCAAATACAAAAATATGAGCAAAAGTTCTTTTTCCATAACCAAGCATGTGTGAGATGAGTAAGATAGGTGATTGTCTGACTGAGATCTCCCTGATCATTTTGTGATTTTTATTATTCTGTAAGTTTTCCAGTGGTTCTAGATTTTATACTGATGTGAACATTAAATAGGACAAGAAACGTGTTGCAGGATGGGAAAACATCCAGATGTAGTTAATACTGTGTAAACAGTTTTGTCAACCTCAGGCGTTCAAAATTATGAGTCACCGCCCCAAACTGATATTTAGAAATGCCTTTTTTTTTTTTTTTTTTTGCATCCTGAACTGTAAACTTCGGGTGTTCTGTTCTCTCAGGCCTTATAACGAAGTTAAGATTCCCATAAAACCCCTGTTTAATTTCATAGCTGGGGTTTTAATAAGAGAATCAAAAGCGAAAGTTTTAAGTTTTTGAGTGTTTTGGGAATGTTGCAGAATTTTTTGTTGTAATTAAATGATGAAACAGAATTTGTAGCAGCTTTGTCTTCAGCCAGTGCTTACCTGAGTCACATTAAAGTACTGTTCTGTTTTGAAAGATAACATGACTTTAATCATCAAGTTTTTCTGCCCTGTATTCAGTTATCTTTACCAAATTGACAAAAATAACTTTCACTTGTTTTTTTAACTCCTTTTAGTTCTGCAAAACCAACACAGCTGTGTGAATGAGATTTGTTTTTTCTCTGTGCATTGTCAGTGTGATTGTTTGCTGTGCTCCAGTGGGACACATTTATGCAGCCTTGCTGAAGGCAGCACACTGTTGTAATTGAACATCTAATTTGGTCTGATGATTTTTTATTTTGGGGACTGCAGAAGAAGGAACATAGCATGACTGAAATTTTTGGAATGCTGTTTTGTTTGAAAATTGCTTTTCTGACCAGAATTCAGGTTCCTGCACCGCTAAAGTCTTCTGGTGTTCCATCTCAAATATTTTTAGAGAAAACCCCTCACCATTTTGACTTCATAAAGCTATTGAATTTCCTTTGTCTGTTGCATGTATGGAGGGTCTGTGTCGAAAGGTAGTAGGACATATATGGGAATGACAACTTTTGACTCCATCTGCAATCCCTAAGTATCCAGTCTGAGAATGTCAGAAGTATTTGAAAGCAGGTGTGGTCAAAGTCTCTTCAGTCAAACACATTAATGATGGCATACAGTGCTCCCTGCACATTTGCATTATAAACTTCTGCTCAAAAGAGCATCTTAAAGCAGGAAATTAGCATTTCCTTTCTGTCTGGGGAATGCAGTGGCACAAAAGTTGCCAAATGCCGCAGGTGAGCGCTTGGTTCACGTTCATTCTGTCTGATCTCCCACACCAGTGAGCATAGACTGAAATGATTGGCATATGATCAGGCTTCCTAAAACCTTTCCTTTTCATTAACATTTCTTGTGCCATTCCTTTCCCAAGTTTTTCACTTTTTCATTACTATGAATGCGTTTGGCGAATTTTGTTTTGTTTTAACCAAGAACAGAAGATACTTGCAACTGAGTTAACTTGTAATGAGCCAAGTTGTACAGACTTCTTTAGCCTGGTGAAACTCCAGATTCTGAACTTTCTAACATATAAAAAATATATGCTTTTCTAAGTTTGTGTTTTATTTTTCTGAGTGTGAGCCTTCTGCTTTGCTGTAACTGGTAAAATTGAAAACTTTCTTGAAACACATTTCTTTATTACTTTGCATTCTGACTGTAGGAACTATAGAAGTATTAGCTAATGTTCAGTCTGTGAAATGAGTATAGATGGGAACCAGCTAAAAAATCACTTCAGTGGCACTAAGTTGGGTTTTTTCAGATTAAAGAGGTAGCTAGTATTCTTCAGTTTATTGGCATTTCCTTACAGTGCTCTTGTCATCCAAATAAAACCAAGAAGAAAGCAGCTAAAAGTTTGAGTTGAATCAGTGCAGAGCATATGTCACACCTCATACTCCACTAGACTGGAAATGGAGTAAGAGAGAGGGAACCACGATTTCCTTGCTTACTACTGGCATATTGCTGTTAACAGAAACAAAAAGACACCTTCAATTATCTTCCTTTTCATTGTATTACGTTCTTATTGCAGCTCTTCACTGTGGTCTTAATTAAAATGAATTTAAGAAATTTCCATTTGGTAGGCTGTTTTTATTAGAGTTTTGAAGCCAGTTAGTATTTTCTAAAATTCTTTCTTACTTTGACCTTGCTTTGATAGAACAGGCCTTTAAATTAGTTATGTCCAAGACTCTTAAATGTGTAATTTTTCCCTTTTCTGCAAATCCAAAATGTTTGTGTTCTTGCTTGATATTTTCTCAAGTGTCCAGGAGCAATTATTTGATAAGGAAACTGCAGAATTATTAAATACAATATCCTCAAAATCTAATTGTGAACAAAATATATACTAATATAATATAACTTTTGTCTATTAGCCCAATGGTGGTGTCCCCCATGACAATCTTGTTATGATCAGAATGAAACCAGATGAAAATGGAAGGTTTGGCTTCAATGTAAAGGTAACAGTACATCTATTCCTTTTACATTTATTAAGGTTATTTTCTGACATTTGGGATTTCTTACTAATTTCATTTGTTTTTAAAGGGTGGATATGATCAGAAGATGCCTGTAATAGTGTCCAGGGTAGCTCCAGGAACACCTGTAAGTTATCAAAAAAAGCAAACTTGGTAGCAATATCTGTGTATCTTGAAGGATGTACTGAAAATGATAAATTATTTCCTAGCTGCCTATGAAAGTTAGTTTTTGCTATAACATTATCAGAACAAACCAAATTACATGCAGTAAGAATTTTATGGGGCTGTATAACATATTTTTTGAAGGTCTTCAATCCTCAAAAGTGTTTTTTTCCTACTGAAACAAAGTTTAATTTCTGAAAATTACAGAGCATTGCAGATGCTCAGTATGCACTGGTACTTGAGGTATGCTGTCCTAAAAATACTTTTACTTTATTGCTTTTTTTAGATATAGACATTCAGTAATTTCACATAAATTACATATTGAAAGAGTGTTAAAAATAACTAAAATCGCAAATGTCTTACTTTAATGTAACTGAGTAAAGCCAACATGTAGATTAAAACCAGACATTATGAATCATTGATCAGGTCTGATTGTGTGTTGTTACGGATGTTTAGCGACTATTAGAGTGTCTTCAAACTAGGCACAATATTTGTCAATTTATTGCCAGAAATACTGACCTGGTGTTCAGCTGACTGGAGTCAGCTCTGTCAATAGGTGTTAGAGTTTACCATTTATTTGCTTGCCTTTTTTTTTCCTCTTTGAAAGTACTGAAATGTTTGCTGAAATAATTGTTTGTGTATCTTGTTAATTTTTGTCCCTGAAATATTTAATAACTTGAGTAATTTTGGCTTTAAACATTTACTCTGTAGGGAGAAGGTAGTTGGTGACGGCCTGTGCTCTTTCTTTTCTGCAGTGATGTTTAGACTGTGATTATAATAACAATTTTTATCACCTGATTCCTCTCTCTGGGCTTACTGGGAGTTGTGCATTGTTTTTGGCCATTACCATTGCAGTTTTTCAGACCTGAAGTATTTAAGCCTGTGAAATTGATTTGGACACGGTTTTGCCATGTTTCTCCCTTCCCTTCAAAGACAAAAACGTCCTGCTTTTTAATTGCCTATACAAAGGGTGATTCAAACAGAGGAGCTTTCTGCATCAGCTGAGGGGTAGAGCAACAGCTGCTGAAAGACACGTTACAGTGCCAGTCACCTCCCAGCTGCAAATGGCAATGGCACTGCCCGTGTATTGTGTAACACTTGGATTTATCATTTGAATACAGTGCGGCAACCATAGCAACAGGGCTGTTAGGATTCGAGAGCCCAAGTATAGTTAACTTTAAGTTGTTATTTTAAGGTAAGAAATTGGTAATGGCTTGTGTTACAGATGGTTTTGGTTTTTTTCCCTCAACCTTGCAGGCTGATCTGTGTGTCCCTCGTTTGAACGAAGGGGACCAGGTTGTGCTGATTAACGGCAGGGATATAGCAGAGCATACCCACGACCAAGTTGTAATGTTTATTAAAGCTAGCTGTGAGAGACACTCAGGGGAGCTTGTGCTACTAGTTCGACCCAATGGTGAGTGACTTGTACATCATAATTTAACATAAAAATCCACACCCTGCTCTCATTTTCTAACCTCCATTTTGTCTCCTGGGATGGAATGTTTAATGTGTAAGAAATAACTCCCTTCCCTGAAAAGGAATTGCAAAAACATGGTGTATTGATCCCATAAGCTAAGGAGCTGTGTATGACCAAGTGTTGCAAAATAATAAAAAAGTCAGACATCAAATATTTGTAACAGAGAGCTAATTTAAATTTTGTTCTCACACTCATTGATAAAAATGTCCAGAAAGCTATATGGATATTCAATCTATTTCATAACGTTATTTTTCTCTTAAGGAAAATTTAAACCAAACACAAACAAAAAAATCTTCACTAAATATTGTGTTCAGGTGACATTAGAGGTCAATACATACACAATCCTTCTATACATTTTTAAAACAATCCAAAACCACCGGTAACATTTCTACTTGAGGAGTCTTAGAAGTGCTAAAATGCAGTCTAAATAAAAGCTTATGCAGTGTATTCACAAAATACACTGTTGGATCATAGCCAGAAGATGGGCACTGGATTTAATTCTAGTGTACCTCCTAACTACAGTGGAGTTGGAGAGGAAAAAGCAAAATCAAAAAAAGTGATCCTTAATTGGGATAATTGAAATTAGTTTTGCACATTGCCTCATCCACTTCATAAAAATTTTTCCCTTATTCACTAATTTGCACTCCCCACTTATATGTGCTATCATTCTGTGTGTAAGTTCTCTTGTAGCTTTTGTGTGCTTACGTTCTTTTTCAGACAAAATTATGAGCTTTGTTTGCTCATTTTCTAAAACAAACTATGCATGTTGATTATCCTTGTATTATGGATAAAACATGTGAGTTGTACAAGTGAGGAGTTGCCGGTTTCCTTCTTTGTAGTGATGTGATATAATTTAAAAACAGGCTTTTGAACAGCATATGTCTGTTATGTGTAGCAGAGGATGCATATCATTTCTGGGTTTATAGGGAAGGCACACATAGAGCATTGATAGCTTTATAATGCTGTTGATTAAATGCAATTTTCTCAGGTCTGCACATCTTGCCCTAATTACTGAAGCCTAAAATGAGTTCTAAGTGAATTGAAAGTAAAATGTAAATGCAACTGTAATGATATCAGAGGCATAATGTGAGAATCTGAGATTAGAAAGTTGTATCAGACAAGACAGGGTATAATGTGAGTTTTGATCAAAATTTTAGCTGTCAGTGATGGGCTTTCACTTAAAATTACTATTACACCAAACAAAAAAATAGTTTTATCGTGGATTATACTGATCAGTAAAGGCTATCGGTCCTTGCTGATGGGAATAAAATCAATGTGCTAATAAATGTGGATTTTTCTACAGGAGAAATGTGGTGTTTTTGCAGTTTGAAATAAATGACTTACAGCTAACTTTAGTCAAACAGCATCTTCAGTCAGAGCATTCATACCTTTTCTTGTTCTAGCTGTCTATGATGTTGTGGAAGAGAAGCTGGAGAGCGAGCCAGATTTTCAGTACATCCCTGAGAAATCTCCACTTGATGGTGTCCATCAAGATGATAATGCTCTGAGGGAGTCCATGATTCAGTTAGCAGAGGGGCTTATCACTGGAACTGTCTTGGCTCAGTTTGATGTAAGTACCGCATCGCCTGGAGCCAGGTGCAAATTCCAAGTCTTTTGGGATAGCAATTATTTTAAACAAAGAAGATTTCAGTCAGATTTCAGTACAGTCAGCATCCTTTAGCAGAACAATTGCCTTACACTCTCAAAAGAGAAATAACCAAGGAAAAAATCAATCCTGTATTGTATCTGCAAACTTAAGAATACCTGATCCTAGGTTTTAGTTTTATAAATAGCTTTATTGATTGCTTACACTTTTTGTGATTATCAGGGAAATGCTAATAAAATACTTTCATAAAGATGAAGGCTGAAGAATGTCTACCAAAATAAGTCTTCTGTACTCAGGCCTTCATTCCTTACTTAAGTTGCTGTAGAAACTGAACGACACTGAGCTGTTGATATTCTATGGGCATTCTTAATGAGAGAAGGTAAAATAATCAATGGAAAATACTGCCCTAGTGTTAAAGGCTAATGTAACTGTGTATTTTATAAATAGTTTATTTTTATTGACATATTTCAGAACAGTAGTGCATTTTCTGTGCAACATTAAGCTGCTGATAGCCATCGTCTTTCTTCAGCATTGAGTTGTTTGTTGCTGATACCCATCTTAAATCCATGAGATCAAGTGGCTTAAAGCAGGAAACAGTAGGTTTGTAAAACACAGCAGTGCAGATTCTGTGAATTCCTCACCAAATGGAGACCTAGCATTGTATTTTACAACAAATATCTATAAAATATATTTTATTTTTAAGAACTTTGGTAAGATTACCTTTTATATTTAGAAAGAGCAGATTTTTTTCCTAAGTTATTTAAAATTCTGTATTAATACAAGTTTTCATCCTCCCTAGCAGGTTCAATGTGTAAAAATTTTTTAAACTGCTTTTTTTGAACCTGGATCATTTCACTGATATTTTTTGTAGCACAAGGGTTGTGGCAATGCATGACTAAGGCACGAAAGGGCAGCAACCTCTCAAAGACAATTTTGTGCAGGAAAAGTGCAAAGTAACTAGGATTTGCTCTGCAGTTATTGGAATACAGAAGGATGTTTGGGGGAAAAAAAACAAAAATTCTAACTGAAAGAAGTGCAATGTAGGTAGATGCCTATACACAACGTAATCTGCTTGCCCCAAATGGCCAAGTGGGATGTCAATATCAGTGAATTCACTTACCACTATACAATACTACTTTTTCTCTGGATCAGTGTTCTAATGGAAGCTTGACATTTAATGTTTGCTTTGTTTTTTAATGAATCTTGCCTACATCTTGGTCATTTTCAGTGATCCCAGAGCATAACTACACTTATAGTGCTTTATTTTTAAAAGTATTTTTATGTTTGTTGGAGCTACGGTTGCTCCGTAGTTTATGTTCTAAAAAGCACCTCTTTTTAGAACAAATTCTATTTAGGCAAATAATATAATAATGAGACTATAATATAATAATGAGACAATAATAATATAATAATGAGACATTATTATGTTCTGACCATCAGCTTTGTCTTTTAGCAATTGTATAGGAAAAAGCCTGGAATGACAATGTCTTGTGCCAGATTACCTCAAAACATTTCCAAAAATAGATACAGAGACATTTCGCCTTGTAAGTATTGCTATGTGTATATGAGCTCTAAAAGTATTTTACTGTGGTTACTAAATAAGTAACATCTTCCTAAAATTTTTTTCAGATGATGCTACACGGGTTATTTTAAAAAGTAATGAAGATTACATCAATGCAAATTATATAAATGTGAGTAGTATTTTTCCAAAATGCTTCTGACATTAAGTAATTCTACAGTTTTTCAATGAGAAAATTGATATTAAAAAAATCTTTTTTTTATAAATCTAGTTCAGGCTAGAATGGCTACTAAACCTCTAGTCAGGTGATTTGAAATTTCCTGTAGATATATTTACTTCCTAATATTTTGTGGCATGTCTTTTCATAAATGTTAAAGTCTAGTCCTGCATTTAATGTGAAAAAATGCAAACTGAAGCCAGCCCTCTCCAGAGCAATTGATTTTTCTTTTCTGATTACTTTTCTGACTGTTGTGTCCAACAACAGTAAAGTTTAATTTGGCATGAGTTTCTTTTGCATCTTGTTTTTTTCATTGTTAGTAACAGCAAAATTACTGCTACTTACTTTAATGAAAAAACCCAGATATTAAATTCTGAGATCAGTGTTTTAAAAGCTTGTGTCAAAAACCCACAGAGCAAGAAATGTTCACACCTGAATTATTTGCCAATTGCTCTGTCATTTCATTTTTCAACCATTAATCTTCATTATGGCAACTACATGACTGTCAGTTCGTATGTAAAGTGTGTTTGAATCTTTGTGGTAATTTTGCATGTGAAACACTCAATGAATTTTTATCTGTGCCAATTCATATTTGCTAGCCTTTATGAAATAGAATTAATGTTATGGATGCTTTTTAAAAAATTACTTACTAAACGGTAAATGTCTGATGTCTAACTTCCATTTGCTGTAGGAATTGAAATAATGACTTTGTCTTCTCTTAGATGGAAATCCCTTCTTCCACAATAATAAACCAGTACATTGCTTGCCAAGGTCCGTTACCGAACACTTGTCCTGATTTTTGGCAGATGACTTGGGAGCAAGGCTCTTCTATGGTTGTAATGTTAACAACTCAAGTAGAACGGGGCAGAGTAAGTAAAACATTTCCTTAATGTTCTATAATCTTCTAAAAAACTGTTAGTGATTAGCCTTTAAAAGATTAGAGGAATATATTGTGATGGCATATAATATGACAAGGGAATAGGAGGAAGTGGTTTTAAACTAGAAAAATGTAGGTAGAGTAGATATAAAGAAGACATTTTTACAATGTGGGTGGTGAAATACTGGCACAAGTTGCCCACAGAAGTTGTGAATGTCCGTCTCTGGAAACATTGAAGGTCATGTTGGATGGGGCTCAAAGCAACTCAGTTGGAGTTAGTTAGTTGGAGATGTCCCTACTCATTGCAGGGGGCTGTACTGGATGGTCTTTAAAGATCCCTTCCAACTAGAACTGTTCTATCATTCTGTAACTGTTTTTCATAAGAGCAGTGCATCCCTAGTTCTTCTGCAGTGATGAGTCTTAGATTTTAAACCTTCTGGTGTTGTTAATGCAGCTAATAGTTAAACTTTATTCAGTCCTGAAATGCACTTAACTCTCCATGTATTTCCTAAAATACTTTCAGTCTACTTTGTTTGATTCTTTGTAGAGTAAAAAGCATCTAGAATTTAGCTTCATGGAACTTCTTTTTTCTTTAAACTTCAAATGAAGGAGTTCCAAGAAGTTGCATCAGTTTTCATAGAGTACTTCTTTGATGTGTAGTGAGATTAATATTTAAGGCAGCCTAACACAGCTTTGTGGTGTTAATATCCCATGGCTGCCTCACCAAGGATTTTCTTAAAACGTGAACTCTAAAATTTTCCATAAAATGTTATTCTGTTATAAAGATTTAATCTTTAATCATGTGAAATAATCATTGAAATAATTCTGTTTAATCATGTGAAATAATCATTGCCCTTTAATTAGAGTTAAAATTAGTAAAAATTATTGTGTATGGTGCTATAAAAGGCCTCAGGTGTATTTTGTGGCCTGTTTGGTTTTTAAGCTGTAGCTGCTCCTTAACAGCTTTGGATTTCATGCAGTTTTATCCTTTGGAGATAGGTAAAACAATCAAGTGTGGTCATACACACAGTGTAATTCCAGAGTTACTTGGTTTAGTCTGGAGCATTCACAGTAGCACTGGCTGGTTAAGTGTGTGGACAGAAATGACTGCCTGGAATAGTAGTGTATTATAATAATTCCTTTGTATCATTATTTTTTTTGAAGATGGATTTATGTGGGTTTTGGCTGTTCTGATCAACTTGGACTGTAGTTCCACTGTCTGTATATATTCTGACTTTTTAATAACCATGTATTTGCTGTGAGGTCAGGACTGTAAATAGAATTAAAATAATTGGAGGGAAGTTGCAGTGGTTTTAAACCCATTTTTCAATGACTCAATGTTTGCATGATGCTGCCTGCTCCCAAATAAACGTGATTAGAGGGAATTTCAGTACAAGTGCCCTTTTACTTTGAGTTTCCTTTGCAGATCTGTTAAGAACAGACTTGCAATAGCAGTTCTCTGAGGTTCCCCCACCCCTTCAATACTGATATTTGTGGAGTTCTTTGGAGAGCTGCTTAATAATGAAATAAAAGGACTTATCTGTCTTATACCCATAGGCAGACTCCCTGCTCTAAAGCTGATCATGAGGCTTCTGACATCACTATCCCACTGCATGCCGGGATGTCTCAGTGGAGCAGGAAGTCTGCAAATCTGGCTGCTCTTAAAGATTCGCCAGGTGGGTTGGAAATGCAAAAGTACACTTGAGCTGAAATGACCTCTGTAATTAAAAACCATATATCAGAAAATATTGCATATATATGGCATTTAAACCATATATCAGAAAATCATAGTGTTTGAAGTTTTCATTCTCATTTGAGGACATGATTGGGAGTCCTTAAAGTCCACCATCTTCATCCTCCTGTTTTCTGCATTAGATTAGCAACTTTTTTTGTTGCGTATTTCCCTTTTTTTTTGTTTGGTCTTTTCCCATATAAATGTACTTTGAGAAGATTAGATTAGGGTTTTGGAGGACAGAAATATTTATAAAGCAGCATCTTTGTCACTCAAGTATTAAGATGGAATATTTATTGATAAACTCTTTAAAAAATTGTAATGGAAGTTAAAGGTATCCATCTTGAGTTAAACTAACTGCAAGAGCTGGTGCATGTGTCCTCTTGGAAGGAGAAACAGGAAATCTCTGTGATACCTTATTTTATAAACAGTAATTAGGTAACAAAGTCAATTTGGTAAGTAATTAAATAGTGATTACAAAATGCTCGAAATCATCTGTGACAAATAAAGGTATAAAAACAAGAGATAATGAAAATAATACTCTGAATTTAAACACAGACGTCTTTAAAAATGTCTTGACCATAGGTTAAATGCCATCAGTACTGGCCAGAGCCATCAGGAAGCTCATCATATGGGAATTTTCAGATTACCTGCCATTCAGAAGAAGGAAATCCTGCTTATGTCTTTCGAGAAATGACATTGACAAATCTGGAGGTAAAATCTTAATATATTTTCATGTATTAATCTGCAGAATCTTTGGATGCTACCTGCAACATACATAGATTTTCTTTTCCACTTAGTGGCATATCCATGTAAATGGCACTGTTTATTTCTAGAGCCCTCTGGAAAACTACTCATTCTCATGTACTTTTCTAGGAGAAATTCTGTCTACAGAATGGTAACAAACCTTTCACAAGCGAAAATATCACAGAGATTCATTTTTCATAATCATATTAATTGGATCACATGAAGGATATATTATTTATCCTAAAAGCTTTTACCGGTGCCTTTCATAACCTGGCCAAAGAAAAAGAGTAATAAAAGAAGTTAAGAAACTTGTAATTCCCTTGATGCTTTCAGAACATGAGACATTAGAGGCGTTTCATCATCGCAACCAAAAGTCTTTGTAGAGGCAAACAGTTCTTAATAATTCCATCTTCAACAATATGTGCAAGAAGATGGAAGATAAACCCTGCTGAGAGATGAATCTGGAGTGGTGACTACATGTAAACAACGACCTTTTTGAAGATGCATTGCATGATTTTCAGGGCATATGTAGTTTTCAGAGCCTCCCCAGCCAGCATTTCAATTTCAGAAATGTTTGGGAATTAGTATCTGGAATTTAGTTCACATACTTACTTCTCGCTGCTTGAGTTACCAGTTGAGAAGCCAGTTTTCTAGAGCTCCCTTTTAGTCAATTTGCAGTTAAAATTCCTGCCGGGTGTCCTGTTGAGACAATTGCTCATCTGCTATCAGCCATGGAATCTCTGTAAATGGTTCAGTGCCTAAAGGCTATTTGAAGTGCAATAACTCCTCTTCTTCTGAAATTCAACTCTGGTTGCAGGGCTGTCCCCTCCCCTAACCAGAGGCCGATTGATTATATTTGTGATACCAGAACAAGGGTGGGAGAGAGTGGAAAACAAAGTTGTTGTGCTTTGTAGGTGTGGGAGAGTCAGATCAAGCCAAAACACTGCTGCTGTTCACGCAGGTCTGAAGGAAAGCTTTTTTTGTCTGATCTCCCCTCCCTACCCCACTTCTGTCATTTGATCTTGTAAGATGCTATCTTGTTCTGTTAAATTTGGTTTGCTAAGAATATGACCACCTTCTTGTACATCTAGTGTTCAGTTAGATTGCTGATTTCCTTGAACTGCTTCACTATTATGTCCTCTGTGATTTTTTTCGCCTGTTGAAGTTGTAAGCATTTGTGGATTTCCTTTTTTACTTTTAAGGAAAAAAAAAAAAATTATAAAATCCAGGATGACTGATGGTTAACACTAATAAAGCACTGCTAGTTGCCTGAAGCCACTTAGATTATGGGTACAAGTTGCTATAAATGTACTATTGATTTTTTTTTTTTTTAATGGGACTTGAATTACCCTTGATTAAATTTCATGTTTCTGATTAGAAAGAGGAAAGCCGCCAGCTAACCCAAATCCAGTACATAGCATGGCCTGATCATGGGGTTCCTGATGATTCCAGCGATTTCCTCGACTTCGTGTGTCTTGTGCGAAAGAAGAGGGCTGGCAGAGAAGAGCCTGTTGTTGTTCACTGCAGGTATCAAATTTTTTTCCAATTTTATTAAATCATCAAAGTGAACTTTTTATCATCAAAGATTAGCTGTTCTGTGCTTTGTTCTTGAAATAAATATTTAATAGTATCTGCTTTGGGGATGTCAGGAAAACTCAACATTGAAATACAACAAATATTTAATGTGGTAATCATATTTCCATAAGCAAATTTTGAGTAGCAACATGTGTTGATCAGATCAGGCATTTTACTGGGATGTTTTGTTTTGTTTGCAATTTAAATGCTTGTGGTAACAATCTGCATAATAATTCAGGGAAATGGCAAAAGATACTTGGTAATCATGAGGAATAGGTTCTGGTTCTACAAAGCTCTAGAATAGCTGTGTAAATGATCCATAGTGGAAAATGTGGATGGCTTATTAAAAGATCAATTAAAAGACATTTTCTCTCAAGTCTGCAGTCTTATGCTATGTGGTATTTTGATACTTATATTAAAATGAGACATTTTTCTCAACAATTTACCTTTGTTGTGAATTAAAATAACTGTTGTTTAGATCTTTGCATACACATGAAATGTAATTTTTCTTTTCCTTGTGCAATACTTTTTAATAGCATTCTCCATTCTTGTAGTGAATTTCAAGATCTTAATCACTTTTAAATACCTGATTAGCAAGTAGAATAATACCAGTTGTTTTCAAATGAACATATGCTAGCACAATTTTTGGGGACCAGTTCTGTGAATAATATTTGACCTCTCAATACTGAATACTCCCCAGCGAGTCAGTGTTCCTGAGTCAGGCATATAGCATTCTTTTCAGAGAGAAGCTGAGAAGAATGAAATAAATTTAAAGACTACAAGTAAACTAGACACGTATTGAAAGAGATGAAAGAAAAAGAAAAATCCACCTTGTGTATCAGAAATTGTATTTCATTAGTCCTGCTCTCAAATTCTGATTTATGCAGGTCAGGGTGAATCTTACTGACTAGGGAAACTAGTACCAGAATGCCAGTGTCTTAACTGATACTGCTTCTCAGCTTCCATTATTGATATACTTTTGGTTAATATGGTTGTGAAAAGGTGGTGACAATGGCAGCCAAATACACCCTCTCTGATGTAAACAGTGCAGGAACACTGGAGCAACAACATTGGAGAGTAGGATCAGTTTCATTCATCTCAAGGAGGCACCAGTTCAGCTCCAAACTGATAATTTCAAGGTGTAATTGAAGCTTTATGAAAAATTTATGTTTCACAGAAGAAAAGAGATGGAATATCACAGTTGAACGTAATTTACTTAATTGGCCCAACTTGGTGGCTGTTGGGAAGTACAACCAAATTCCAGCAGGGAGTCAAGCAGAAGGAGTCCAGGTGTTCCTCCATATGGTGCATGCACTCTATTTTTAACATCCCTTCAGTATAATAGGACAGGGCATTAGTGCAACAAAAATTGTTTTCAGGACTAAGCCGTCAGCTTTATTGTGAGGAATCCAAGTAGCTAATATAAAATTATTTTATTTTGTACAATAATAATAATTTAAAAACGAAATGGTCCAAACCCACAGAGATTATAAGGCAGCCAAGACCTTAAGGAGTTGGAAAGGTTTTTGTTATATTGAGCTGCATAAACCACTAGTTTTTGATGTTGTGTCATGTGGTTATTTTTATCTTTACAAGGTCTTGCTAGTTTTGTTGAACAGTTTCTAGATGAGATGGGAACCACCCATCCTGTCCATGCCCTTCATGATTTTCATGCCCTGTCTCAGTGTTCTACTCCATCAGTCAGTGATTTCTTTTTCTAAGCTGAGGTGTCCTATCCTACCTTATGTTTGTCATAGGGAAATTATCACATTTTCCATCATTGTTGTCCTCTGAATCTTTTGAAATTGTAAAATGAGTCATTAGGTTCTTTGACAGTTACTGTTTGTTCCTGCTTGGATTTGATAAAGCATTCTGCATTTAAGTTCTATATGTATAAATTCTAGAAATATAAATACTACTGAATAATTTTATATAACCACCACATGTACATCTTGTCTTAGAATTCTTATGACATCACTGAAATACAGAGTAGCTTTAATGCCACCTCCTGGACAAAGATTTAAATAGTAGTTTAGCCAGATTTAATTTGAAGTAACTCTTTAAAATCAGAACAAGTAACTTTCAAAGTTTGAGATGTTTATATTAATCATTTTAGATCCAAATACTTTGAATTATTGTATGAGTTAGGCTAATGCTGACACTTCAAAATATGTATTTGGTCCTATATTCCAGTATGGGGAAACATTTGTTGTCTATTTCAAAAGTGCAACATAAATTGAAAAATGTGAAACTGTTCATTGAATTCAAGGTTAAATATTCAGTCTTTAAGGCTTGCTACTTCTGGAAAAGCATATGTGTATATAAAACAAAGTAGATGAATCTTTAGATTTGTTTCACTTTTAAGGAAAAAAAGTTTGTCTGTAAGCTCTCTTGATAATTTTACTATTCTGAGGTGTGTATGTTAGGGTGACCCCTCTATCATGTATTACTTTTAATAATAAGAAAACAATCCTTATTGTCACCCTACAGAGGTTTCTTGTAATTGTTCTTTTACTTACTTGCAAATAGGAATATGTGTCTTTTGAAGGACATGAATATGATTTTATTGGCCCAACATTCCAGAAATCCTCATTTCAGTAATAGTCAGATTGACACAACATGTCCAGCATATGCTCATGTTTTGTTATCCTCTAGATGTTAGTGTGGTTTATAATGGGATCTTAACAAACATCTCTGTAAGTTGGACCCAGGGGAATGGCTGGGTGAGGCAGTTCCTCTTCCAAGGAGTGGCACTTCTGTACTGATGTGTTTTGGTCTGTTCAGATGGGCCAGAGGCTGCTTCCAAACACAGACACTGCCAGTCCAATCCCTGCCCAAGCAGTATGGGAGTCATAATGACCAACCCTGAGAATCCAGGAGAAGGCAGGTCTTTAAGTATGAACAGTACTCTAGACACTTGATTTCATTTTCCACTTTGTTTTTTGTTGCTGTTCCAGTGCTGGGATTGGACGGACAGGGGTTCTGATCACGATGGAGACAGCGATGTGTCTCATTGAGTGCAATCAGCCTGTTTATCCTCTAGATATTGTAAGAACCATGAGAGATCAAAGAGCCATGATGATCCAAACACCTGTGAGTATCATCTCTGCTGTTCTGTGTTGCAGAACAATAATTTCCTATGATCCAGTCATATTGGATGGATTTTTAATGTACTTGTTGATGAATATTGCAGAGATCGCCTTTACCCAGTGTAGCTGTAGCCTTGGCTTCAGGCAAAAATAAATTCTTAAGGCTATTGGAAAGGAGCAATTCTTCACATTTCTACAGAGAAAACTTGAAAAAAAAAAAAGCAGCAGTTGTTTTCAGGGATACCTGGCAAATAATGACAGAAGGGTCAATTTTCAGCAGTGTAAAAATCGCTCTGAGAAGAAAGCAGGAGCCTAATTCCAGGTGTTAAGAATGGGAGTAGTATAAAAGATAAACACAGGAAGAGCCAAGACGTGCAAGAAAAAACTTCAGTCATGAAATTCAGTGATTTTATGTTGCCTTAGTTGCAATGGAAACAAGCCTTAACTATGCCCTGTTGATGACTTAAAGGGAAATTATCATAGAAATAGTATTTGTAAAAATTAGTGTAATTAAATCTCATGCAAGATGCATCAAAGCAATCTTAAGTACACTTAGTCTAAGAAAAGTAACTTACTAAAGGATTCTTTTGGGGCTTTCATGGTGTCATATACCTTAAGATACCAGAATTTTTCATGCACCTGTAAGGTTTGGGTTTTGTGAAATAATTCATGTATTATATTTCAAATTTATAAGTGTTTTAGAACAAATTTAGAAACTTGTTATTGTATCAGTCAGGTATTGCTTACCTCTAAGAGCAGTTTGTGTTTACATTTTTAGAAAGTACCTAAAAAGGATGAAAAGGTTGAGTTGTGTTGTTTTTCAGAAAGAAAAAAAAAATGAGTTGGATTTTTGTTTGTTCCAAACTTTGGATAGCTCCAGGTTTTTTATTTTTTTGAAAGAGTAATCATGAGTAATTGGTGTAGTTTTACTCACGGTGTACAGCATTTAGAGAGAAAGCATCTTGAAGGAGAAAAGGCACTAGATCCAGTATCTCAAATCACAATTACTTGAAGGTAGTTACTCACTGTAGTGATTTTCATGTCCCTGCTGCTGTTCTTCTAATAAAATTTCAATAAAGCTTTTTTGTTCTTCAGAGAGTATTAAGGCTGACAAAAAGTGTGTATGTGTATCTCCATTTCTAGTTCATCAGTCATTCAGTGCTGCTGAATTCATGCTCCAGTACTCATGTTTCACTAAAAAGTTGTTGTATTCAGGTAGCACAGGAAGGATGAGAAAGGTGACAATACATGAAAAATAGCAAAGGATGGCTTTTGCCGTTTGTGACAGTTCTTCAGGATGGATAGCTGTCTCTAACATATGTAGAGGGGGAGAAAGTGTTATTAGTAAAGGTAGGAGTTACAGTGGTGAGAGTTTTAACTGCATTTTTTCACAGTATGTGCTCAATATAATCTGGTCTCCTCATTTTCCTTAGAAAACAAAAAATTTCAAGATTCGGTTAAAAGCAGGTTTTTAGTGCATTAGAGGGAGAAGGTCTAACAGAGGAGTTGGGGTTTTTAAGGTGTATGAACGCCAGCCGTTCCCGTTCCTCCTTTGGCAGCCGCGAGCTGGGCTCGTGTGTGCCGAGGGATCCGCAGGGGGGCGCTGTGCACGGCCAGCTCCGGCGCCCCCGGCGAGCGCTGGGGACAAACGCGGATTTGCACCAAGGGAGAGAAATTAACTATGTCATATACACGCGACAGGACAGCAGATAATGGTTCTAGTGCCAGATGTGTTCATATGTTCATCTTTTAAGATCTGACATCACTAACTGCTGCATGGAGAGGGCTGTTCCACAACACCGAGTGCAGGTGTGCTGCAGTTCTAACCAGCACAGACACATTGTACAGGATGCAATGTGAGCTGTGGCACTTTACATTTATTTCGGTTTGTTTTCATTATATTCTAATTTGGTTACTGTTGGGGTTTTTAACTATTATTTGAATGAAACACACTGTTACCTCTGTGTATGCAGGTGCTAGACTTGGATGCATTGAAGAGTTAGACATTATATAATGTTAAAAAACAGGAGGTCTGGGTTTTTAAAACATTAAACAGTTTTCTTTTAAATCAGATTCTGACAGGGAGGTGCCAGTAATATGCCTGAGTTAATGTAAGTGTGAAAAAGTGCTTTGAAACTATGGCTTCTAAATCCAAGGGCATGGAAACCTCAGGTCAGTGAAATTCCAGCAAGGAAATAAAGAGCAGAAAATTACTAAACAGGTGATGCTGTAATAATAATACTGGGGTCTGGAATATGACTTTCAGTATATATTTCAAAGTGCCATTCATCCTTTTCTTCTCTTGAGGAACAAAATGCTCTCATCATTTTGCTCACAATACAAAAGTTCCTTTTGTATTGTGTTTCCTAAACTAACTTTGAAGCACAGTTCTTGACCTGTCAAGAGAATGGGGTGGGGAAATCTTAAAGGCCATTTCTGTTCGCAAATGACATTTTTCAATCATATTTCTTTTCAATTTACTGAATTTACTTTCCTTTTCAGAGTCAGTACAGATTTGTATGTGAAGCTATTTTGAAGGTGTATGAAGAAGGATTTATTAAACCTTTACAAGCATCACTGCATAAGTAAAGAGCAAAAAACCTACGATATCAATTGAGGAATCCTGTCCTCTATAATGAACTGGCAATATTTTGTGCCATAATACTGCTTGCAGGAAATGATAGTGAAGTACAGCAAAGAATTGACAAAGGACTTTGAAAACTTCAGCACTGTTGCACTTTACGTTGAAACAAAATCAGTCTCTGAAACTCTTCTAACCTTCATCTGTTTGAAGACTTTATTTTCGTGATTTGCTCCGAACAAACCATGAACTGAAAGGACTAATTGTGTTCAGGGTAATCTACGATATTTCATTGTAGTGCCATATACTGCGCTTCTGGTTGAATTGCTACAAACAAGGCTTGGAATTATTTCACTCTGTTTTACACCCATGTCTCTTAAAATGAAAAACAAATTAAAAAATACACTAAGCCATGGTCTTTTTCCAGTGCTAGGTTTATTTACTATGTACAGACTCTCACAGTTTTGTTTTTTACAACATTAGCAATATTGCCAATAGATACACACTGCCTACTGATGCAGCACACTTTGTCCTACACCCTTACTGGAGACCAGCTGGTTGTTAGAGGAGAGCTGGCATCTGTTAACCCAGCAGTAGCTGCATAATGCCCACTTACCAGCATCTTGTACAAAATAATAACAATAAACATTTTAAAAAACCAACATATAAATAAACAGCATTTCTTTGGCACAGCTTGTGTGTCATACACTGGTGTATTCTGATTTGTGTGACTTCAGATTATGTGATGGGAACTAGTGCATGCATTATGTCTTAACCCCTTAAGTGCCTTGAGACTTACAGCGTACATCCAGTGAAAGGCACTCATGATTCCATGGGGGTGGTATTGTCCTGTCATATTTATCTTAATGGGTTCAGATTTTTAAAATGGCCCTTGGTGCTTGGAGTATGTTACCACAAGGGGTCATGGAAATACCATTCCCTCTTTTGTTATACAAGTACCTGTGTGCTACTCTCTGTAACAAAAGCACCTCTGCCAACTTAATGAATGAGCGTTGTATGCTGCTGTGCTGTAATTATATGAAAAATCTGACACATTCCTTCATTCCTTCCAACTAGTAACTTACTAGCATCTTACTGCGAAGTGCTGGTAGGTCATTAGAAGCTGATACCTTGTTTTATCCTTTTATTGAGAATAGCTGTTTTACTCAATTAGACATAACTCTTTAATAGCACTGATGATTAAGTTGAACTTGTAATCAGATGTGATTTAATTCCATTACCTTCTAACTAACTTGTTAAGTCCTCATAATTGATTTCAAGCCATGTTCGTACAGGTCTGCCTTTTATTTTCTTTTATTTGTTTGGAGGGGAGAAGGGAGGAGAACACTATGGAGTTATCCCAGAACTTTGTTTTAATTTCATAATGACCCCAGTCACCTTCTGTTATGCTTCTGTTGTGCAAAATTGTTCCACTTGATATGGGTTGCTTCTTATTTAAGTAGGTAGAAGATTTGTAAGACTTGTCTGTCTGATACAGTATCTGAGCTCATTCTAAAGATGCATAAGTGTCCCCATTTTAAAATATTTTTCTAGTATAGGAGAAACCAAGTCAGAAGCAAGGTACCCAGTGTAATGTACTGTAAGAAGAAAACCAGCCACTTATATGACTGCCCTGTGACAGCATAACTTTGTGCCCTCTATTTAAAAGTTTTAATTTATTGTATTGGTTTCCTGAAAATGTTTATCCATTAAATTTTGTTGTAAGCTATATATATAGCATAGAATTAAAATGGAAAGTTCTACGCTAAATAATTTTTAACTATTGAAGAATTATATTGTATAATATACTTTGTTCCATGGACATTTGTAACAGATCAGCTATGAACTATTAAATGAAAAAGGATTCAGGCAACGTGAAATCCTGGCTTATGACTTAGTAATGAACAAGAACCACAATGCCAAATGGAAAATAGAGTTTTAAATATTTTTAGAAAACAAAATATTATTAGGAGGGCTGTGGCCCTGTTACTTATATTTCTAGATTTGATGCTTAAGTCAGTGTTATCCCTCAGTGAAAAATGAATTTTACAAGAATCTCTGGATGTGAACTGAACTGAAAAAGAGTAATATGGTAGCTTTAATCTCAGTTATATTTTAAGCCATTTGCAACAAATAAAAATTCTTTTTTATAATTCTTTAACTTTCATATGATGAGGTTATTAGCTGAGTTGCTGGTTAGTTAGAAGGTTATATTGAACTCAGCACTTAGTGTCCAAAAAGTAAAATAATTCATCCATTATACTGAAAGAAATTTTCTTCGTAGTTAAGTTGTACACAAAAATAGCATTTGCCCTGTTATTCTGAGGGAAATCAGAAATGGAGGTTATAACAACATTATATAGCATTGGTATGTCACATATTTAAATATTCTAATGTAAAATTGCATTTGCAGTTCGAGTTCAAAAGTCCCATTTATACCACAATTAAGTGTGGCATATGTATTGGTCATCTGTCATTACTGTTTTGATTATAAACACAGGCAAGAATAACAGGTCTCTTCAAAATTTTACTCTGCACTGACTTGTAGTTTATTAACTGGCTGCACTGGGGAAAAAATTGAAACAAGGTACCTATTCTTAATTAATTGTCCATCAGTGACTCAGTGGCTTTTGGCTTCTCCATAGCCGGGATAAAGGTAACCAAAAACTGCTTGGGAAAGAGAATAGCACGGAAGCCTTTCTGCACCATAAAACAGTCATTTAAATTTTTCTACCTGTTGTGGTATAAATGGCCTTTAAAATATTTTTATATGGCCAAAAAAAGCAAAACTGCTTAATATTTTACTTTGGGGTATGAAGATCTGTATCATCCTTAAGAGTTTTTTAAAGAAGTTTTTGTATGTTTCATGCTGTACAAAACATGAATGTATCTTTCAGACATAATGACTTATAGACCTATATGTGATTGGTGTTATGACTGTTGGATTTTATGAATAATTATTTTCATACCATTTGATTAGGAAAAATGTTGAGTGGGTGTGGGGAAGAGTATGTTTCTAACACTTCCATGATACAAATCCAGTTAAAGAAAAAAAAAAGTGGTTTTCATTGTAAATAAGAGCAATATTACAACAATTTTGTGCCAATGTAAAATGTTAAGATTTTTGTTTTTACATTTAAGTTCAGATTGAAAACTACCACTACCATCTCTTGTTTAAAATGGATTTGAAGGGGTTTTTTTAGTAGAAAGACATGGGTCTCTAGTGGGAGCTTTGAATGTTTTTTGGGAACATTTTTTATTTTTGCTAAATATGAAATAAGATACAGGTATTGTTTAATAAACCACCTACAGACTGTCAGCCAGTCCACTTTGAGAAATACTGCATTAGATATCCCAGGTAACTGAGGGCTGAAAATGTCATTTATCCTGAATTTGGAAGCATTTGGTATTTTCAATCACTTGTAGGTATTAAGCAGTAAAATACTGCTTTTATGCATTTTATTTTTATCTATTCTCTCCTAGTTATGAAAAAGAGAATGCTTGGGGTTTTTTCTCACTGGATTTAGTGCTGGCTGACATTTCTTCCACATTTCTATGTTAAATCTCAAAAGCTTATATACCATATAGATAAAGCAATAACACTTCTTCTAGAGTATCTGATTACGGTCTGGCACACCATCTAGTAAAGAAAATGTGAGAAAGCAGTTGGGACATTAAGGAACATGAGGAGGTTGTTATGGAACTTTTGTAGCTGGCAACTTTCCGTGGAGACCTTCCAAAAAGCTTAATGGTACCTGTGGAAGGGCCAAAGTGCAGCAGATGTGCTGCAGTTGTGCTGCCCAGGGAAACAGGAAGAAGGGAAGGTCTGGCATAGAGATGTTGGAGCTCCAGGTATGCTGTGGAGCTGAATTATGTGATATTTTTATGCTTATGCAGTGTATGTGCAGGTATGTGGGTGGTGTTTGGTGGCTCAGGGAATTAGCATGAGCATGAAAAGCTCTACAGATGCACCAGTTTCCAAGCAAAAGAAGGTTGTCCAGTACATATGCTGTAGTTTGACTGTAGAGTCACTATGCAGGCAATCAGCAAGCCCCTCAGCCCTGAGGATAAAATGAGTGATTTGGTTATGGTCCACATGAAAATTTTGCATATTTGGACTTCCACCAAGTAGAGGAATGGTGTCCTCTAATATCAGTTGCAGTCTTTTTGTAGCTCGCACCTCAGGTCCCTAGTTGGCTGGATTGAGTGTATTTGCCAATTTAGTACCCATTTTTATCTTGAGACTGAAAAAGTTCTTTCCCATTGCTACTTCTAGTCCTAGGATCCAGTATTAAGATCTGGTAAAAACATATTCATTGATTAACTGTGGATCTTGCATGACTATGCAGGGATTTGTAATTAGTGGTGATTGGGAAGCTGTTAGAAGGAGGAAATTGTTGGTTTGTTTCAGTGTAACTGTTTTGTCTAGTCTCTGTTATCCCACTGCACTTAGTCACTTGTTTGTTTAGAAGTCTGCAAAGAAGGCCAGGTCCTTATCACTAGATTTTACTTCTGTGCTTGTTACTCCCACAGATGTCTTCTTTTCTTAGGGGTTCTCCTGCTTCAAGTTTTGATTTGGTGCATAAGCTCTAAGTTCTGGCTATTGGCTTTGGCATGTTTTGCTCATTGAGATCTCAATGGTAAAAAGGAGAGATTAACAACTTTCTTTAAAAAATGCTGAAATATTCAATTTTTAAAATTTAGACATTTTGATTAGTAGCCTCATTTTAAAAAGCCACTAAAATACCTGATTCTAGGCTGCTGTAGCAAGAATGGTGGTTCACAGACTGGCTGGCAGCTTGTTGGCTGTGGTATTTCATATTTAGCAAGCTTACACGTTTTAAAGGATAATTTTTTTTCAAAATGTTTTGATGTTTGAATAGTAGCACTTTATCTCATGCTTACTACTGACTGAACTGCAAAATAAATTGAGTTAGGAGAGAGATGCTTAATGGGTTTCTGTACAAAGATGATTTGGATTACACCCTGGTACGAATGCTTTCTGTTGTTCCAACCATTTCTTGTTGATTGTTCATGTGTTTCTGAGGGATTTTCAGAAAATAGATATTAATAAGATAATTCTATCATCTCAATTTTCCTTTCTTAATATGAATATGAAGCCTGTATTTGGGGAAAAAAAAAACCAACAAAAAAGGAAAAAAAGGTGCAAATAGAAACTTACAGGGTACTTGTAAATCTATCTGTGATCTCTCTCAGCTAGCTGCAGATTAGTTATGTTTACTGTAAATGTTTCTGCTAAGCATTATTTTTAACATTAGATCAATTACCTGGAAATCAGTATTTTTTTTTTTTTACTTAACTTATTTGAATTTTGATAACTAAAGATAATGCACAACGAAGTTTAAGGAAGTTGTCACCCTTTTGCATCTAGGCCAGCAGCCTGAGACATGAGTGAAAGGGTTAAACAGTTTATGTTAAGCTGTTTTGTTCTTTAACTAGAATATATCCACAAGGAACAGACTATAAATGATCCAGTGCAATTATCTCTGTACATTGGGGCACCACTGTAACAACCCATAATAATCTTACAGGAAAATTAAGGTAGGAGAGTGAAGGTTTTATCTTATCCAGTGTATCCAGATTTGTTTTCCATTTGGTTTGCTTCATTTACCAGTGATCCCATTTTAACCAGTCAATTTGGCAGGGCTGTTTGTGTAAGGTTTGGGGGTTTTTCTGTAACAGGTGCTATACTATGTGTAAATACAAAGGGAAGAGTATTATTTAGATCATTATTAACAATCAGATGGTGGCAATATTTTTGCCAGTTACTTCTGGTAATTAATTTGCATTTCCAGCTGTGGCTTTCAGTTGTCAAATTTCATCTCAGTTTCATACTGCTGAATGATGGACTGCAAGTGTGGAGTAAATCATCTCGGAGTTGAACAGCTCTTTCATTGTTTAGACTAACTCTTGTGTATCTTTATTAATGTTGGGGGGATGCAAAGGCTCTTCCCATAAGTAGACTTCTGCCTATAAATTTATTTAAAAGCACATGAGGGGGAGGGAAAAAAACAAACCAACAACCTAAATGCACCATCTTGGCTAAGCAGCCGGGGCGGTTGATGGAAAATGATGGAAACTTGAAATTGGTCAACACTGGACAATGTGAAAATAAATTCAGCTTTTGTCACTGCAGCTACTGTATGCTTTAAAGGGCCTTATGTATTTGTCCTCATTTTGATAAAATTAAAGTTCTTGCCATTAAAATTATACACTAACTTCTACCGAAAACCAGCAGTTCCCACGATAAATATGCTAATTAACATTTAACAAGTCTTGTTTTAGTCTTAAGTAAAATTTCATTCTATTATGTGAAAAAAATGCTGTTATGCATATTTTGTGAATATATTTAATTTCAGTTGACAAATAGTTGTCTAGGTACAGACTTGAAAATATATATAGTTTACTTGTGGATCTTAATTGTTTAATTGCAAAATAAAGATGTGCTTTAGTAATTTAAAGTTTAAATTTTTTTTTGTGATTTTCTTGCTGCTTGTACACACGGTTTTGCTGTGCCACATTTATATGTTTCTGATGCCAGATAATGTTCACCTTGTATTTTCCTTCCTTCTTGACATTATATGACATAAATACACCCCTATGGATTGTGCATTAGAAGAGGTTGCAAATTATCAGGAATTAAGTTGCTTAGTTTAAGTATCAGCCCAAGTTTTTGCCTGAATATATATATATAAATAATGCAAGATTTGCTCTAATGGAATAGTAACTTTTAAATTACCTTTTATACAGTGAGTGTATTGGAGATGGTGTTCAGTAGAGATGATAATCTGACCAAAAAGATGAGGGTATGATGAACACTGATGTGAAGAACAAGAATTCCATATGGAAGCTTGTGATGAAATATTTGCTGCCAGAAAGTGGGGTGATGTTCAAAACAAAAGTGGGTAAAGATAATGAAAGGACTTGGGAGGCAAGACAAAAATCTCAGGAGGGATGAGTGTCTGAGACCCCCATAAGTTCTTAATTCCACTGATAAATACAGGACTTTAAAGTGAGGACAGAGTGTTTGAAGTGCAAAAATATAAACTAGTGGGAAAGCACTTTAAGGAGAAAAACAGATGTAAGAAGAGGCATTCCAATAGGAGGAGATTTGTTTAAACTGGAATAGGAAGACTGGATACAAGACAAGTGACAGGTAACACAGTTGAACGTGTACTGTACATACTTAGACTGTATCTGAGTAGCAAACAGCGAGGAAGGAGTAAACTGTAATTACAGGAAGAGTAGCAAGAGGGTGGTGTGAAGTAGAAATAGCAAAAAGTTTTTGTGTCACTGAAGCTACAGGAAAGACATAATCTTGGTGCCAGCATGGGAGCTTGTAAATGACTGAGTGGAAAGAAACTCAATTTGAGGAAGAGTTGAAGATGGGTAGAACATTTAGGTCCAAGAATCAGGGAATTCCCCACAATTCTTTGTCGTATAGGAGAATGTGAATTGGTCTAAACTCAATAGCCAGGAGACTCCCATTTACCTGACAGATCTGCACTACAAACTAAGCATCTTTGATATGCAAACCATTGATTAGTTGATCTGCACTGAGAATTCATCAGAGATCTGCAAACCTTCAAGATAAATTATTTTTCCATATTAGATATAGCAAGATTTTGTATGGTTCCTTTGGGAACTTTATTGGAAGCTCACACAGGTATTTTCTGACAGGCTACTGAGAGCAAGCATAGCCCTGGCTCCTCTTATAAAAAGTAGATATGTAAATTCCTCCCCGTTTTGTAATTCACCTTTCTAAATAAATAAACAGGCACATGAATATGAATCTCACTTTTCCTCAAAGCTCGCCCTGCTCCTCCCAGCGGCAGGAGAGTGGTTGTCAACAGACATTTAGTAAAATCAGCCTGTTACTTCATCAGCAAATGGTGGGCAATTACCTGTCAGGTAATTTTTAAATTTCCCCCCCCATTTCAGTAATTGACATCAAGGGAACCCGATGTATATTCAGGCACTGAAGCTGAGGTATTGATGTGGGTTTCATTACGCTGACTCCACTGCCTGGCAGGGACTGACCGCGTGTCTCAGCCCGCGATTCAGAGCTGAGCATAAAAAATGTTGTGTTATCTATAGCCCAAGTATCTGCTTTCCCAGACTGTTAGGTCTGTTAGGGCTGGATTCCCAGTTATCCTGCGATTTTGAGGGTGGCTGGAGCTCCTTTACTCCGAGCTTTGTCGCTCTTAGCTGGCATTAGGCGCGGAGTTTAATGTTGCCTTTCCTGAGGTTTTTCTCAAATACTGACTTGGACACAAATATTTATGTAATAAAAAAACCACAGTAACGTGCAGCCCTCTGTAATTGCTGCCGAGGAGCGGGGCTTGTCCTCCGGGGCTGGAGTAACACGCAAGAAAAGCGATGGAAGCGCGGAGCACTGGCACAGGCTGTGCATCTGGATTTGAGGAACTTTATAATACAAACTGCATTTCGTAGTCGCAGCCTTATTTCACTGTGTAAATATTAACAGTGTTCGTTTGTAGACGGCTCTATTGGATTTAATACGCTGCTACCGCTGCTCTTTCAGGCACTGTTTAAAGATAAGATTTTCTTACAATTTTTATGGTTTAAGCGCGCATTTGCCTGAAGGTTCCAGTTACTGCTGGGCAGCCGAGGGCTGGTCACAGTCCTGGCCAAACCACCGAGGGGAAGCCTCCACTCCGCAGTAGCAAAAACTGCAAAACTTTTGGGAAATAATCTGAAACGCGTGCCGAAGGCTCAATCCCCAGGGGTGCCCCCTCCCCGGGGCCGCCCCATCGCCCCCGCCGTGGCCCCTCAGGCCGCTCCAGGTTCCGCGCTGCCGCCCAGCCCCCCCCACCCNGCACGGGAGGGGGGACGCCCCTTCTCCACCGGGCTCCGCCCCGTTAAAGGGGCGATGGGCTCCCGGCGCGGCGGGAATCAGATCTTTCCTTCTCCGGTCCGGCTGGCGCCCTCCCTTCCCCCCCCCCCCCCCCC